>QWTY01023651.1:0-25632 GCA_008033365.1 Pseudorectes ferrugineus
CCTCTGTTAACCCTTTTTTCTCTTGTCCCTCCTTTGCCCAATGTGGTAGGGGAGGGTGAGCGAGCGACTCTCGTGGGTGCCTGGCATTGGGTCAGTGTCAAACCACGACAATGTAAAGTGTACATTATTATTACAGAGTCTTGTGATCTTGCTCTGTTTTTCTCTTTTTAGCCATGGGATGAGGGGGTGATCACCAGTAGGAAATTAATAGTCACCATGGTATCAGATAGAGCTGGAATCTGTTATACGTGAAAACCAGTGTGAATAGCATGGTCTTATACCCGTAATAAGAAAGGAACATTAACGTTTTGGTTGGGTAAAATGATACACAGATAAGAATAAAACAAGACCACTCAGTTCTTAGGAGGTATTGAAATATAATTTGATGCTTCGTGTAGCTTAAGTTATCATCTTAAAATTTTTTGTTGTCTTTTTGTCTGTTCAGTTTTTTCAAAAGTTAAATTTAAAAAATATATAGTTGGACATTTGTGAGTTGCTTGCTACTCTTTCTAAATATTCAGTGACTTACTAGTGGTAATTTATTGTCATAGAAAGCTAGGGTACTCAGGAACTCAGTACATTGTGATATGTGGCCTTTGTTGTAGGTTATTCTGGTGGAGGAGGCACAGTACTTTCCAGAATGCTCCACACACAAACAAGCCCTAGCACAACTTATTTTAGGTCAATACATTAATACCTTTTTACTGATACCACATTTGAGCTAAGACAATATTTGCTAGTATAGGAAGAGGTTGTAATGGTTTAATATAGAAAAATAATTATACTTTATTAAGTTCTTTCAAAAGATGTTAATGATATTTTTCCCCTTTCAGAGAGACAAATTATAGAGTCAATTGATCAAAGCAGAAGTTGTGATCACTGACATACTTTTCTGTCAGCCTTGTTGATGTCAACAGTTGTGTAGAGTGACTGCAAACCACCAGGTGAGCCTCAGGGTAGGTTAAAGATGAGCAGTTTACTCTAAATTCCATGTATGGTGCTGGTTGTTGGAGACATTAATTGGTCTTTGTGATTGCATCACACAATAAACTTTCAGGTCAGGGCTAACCTTTCTTTTAAGAAAACCATAGTTTTAGCAACAGTGCTAGAGCACCAACAGTTCCATACGCCTTTTGGTGCCATGTTGATTTGAGGCATTTATGATTTTAGATGCTTGAGACAAAGGACATGATGTCCAATGAAGAAATTTACAAATTTTTCTTGGAAATCTTCCCCAGCTTGCATCAAATCGAATTTGTACTTGTCACTAACAGGGCCACAATTTTGCCTGGTTTTGCCATAATTGACCCTTGCAGTGTTGTGTAACTTGATGTGTAGAAATAGTCAGGTTTTTGCTTCATAATGCACATGCATGTGGCAAAAGATAATTTGAACATACATTTATTAACCTTTGACCACAAGCCAGAAACACAAAAGAAGCTAGAAAGAAATGTAGTTAGTGTAGTATCTCTCTTGAGACAAATCTTAGTATACCAAGCCCAGCCTAGTACCTCTCCTTCGAGTTCTTAGTACGCCTAGTCTAGTTCTTTGGCAGTGAATTTTTAAGGCTATTCAGGAAAACAGGATGAAGCTGCTATTTGCAGCCTAGGCCTTGTGCTGTCTCTCTCAGCTACTGTCATACATGAAATGTGCCTTTTGAAACTTTTTCATGTCTATTGGGAAATGCATAGGTACTACCATAAAACGTTATAAAACTTATCTTTATTTGACAGGGACTTTGGTTTTATACTGCTCATTGAAATATCTAGCTGTAAAAGATGTTTGGGATTCAACTCACACAACTTTATTTGTCTAAAATGTAGTTCCTCTCATGTAGAAGTATTTATTTGCCTCCATGGATATTAAAGGTCAGGAAAAAAAGACTAGTACAGCAGAGTTGGTATCTTCACTTCAGGCTGGGTGTCCAACCAACTCCTCTTTGTTTGAAAGATTTCTCATGCTGGGCAGGACTGTTTCTATGTGTTGTAAGTGTCTTGCCTTCTGTCCTTGTTTTTTTTAACTGTTAACCTTTCTCAAAGTTTGTGGTTGTAAACAGCTTAGAACTAGAAAGCAGTTTGGGGAATACGAGGCAAGGGATGGCCTAACTTCTATGGTGTATTTTCCTTCATGTAGGAAATGGGGCTTCAAGGGTCACCATGAAGATCCTTTTTGAGCTTCCATCCTTGTGCGAGAAAGTGATATTAAATCTGGCATATAGGTTCGCATCCTAATTATGTGATCAATATAGGAGAGTGGAATACTATTTTGTTGCCATATTCTCTCATTATCTTCAGAACCACTTTGGAAATCAAAGTGACCAAGTTTCATCTGTTGTTCAAGATTTGTTTATTCCAGACTATTTGTGTCTGCTTGAGTAAATCAAAAAAGTTGTTGCCGTCACATAGGGGCCACACATTAGACTCTCTGCCTCCAATATCAAGATTGAAAAAACAATTTCACTTTTTCTAGACAGAAATTTTAAGTAAGTCATTCATTAAAAAAGCTGTCTGTTACAAAGTATTCAGTTACAGGTATCTTCCATAATTCTTTGCTTGTGAATGTTTTAGAAGCAGAACCAGATTTTCAAAAAAAGTCTAGAGGGATAAAAAATAAATAAAGTAACCTAATTTTAAAGCATCTTGGGAAATCCTCAGCCCTGAGATGATGCCTGTCTCTGTTCTGCAGCAATCCAGTTCTGTACGTGTCTCTCTCAAGCTGACATCCAACCCCATCTCTCCAAAAGCGTTCAGTGCTGTCTTTTGCACTGATGCAGTTTTATAACCAACTCAGGGATTAGGACTGATCCTCTGATGTTTTGGGTGAATGTCTGAACTACCACTTTATGCAAAGCCTGGCAGTATTTCCAAGCCATCCCACCCAGCTTTGTTTTTCTCTTACTTTCTGTCCCAGCTCAAAAAAATCTGCTCTCAGAAAAATTAAACAGGTCCAAGACAAAGATGGAAAAGACACATATAAAGATGATTATCGGCTTGGGTCCCAGAACTGCTCATGAACCTGCTCACAAGTCTTACATCCACAGCAAAAATTAACAATTATGCTGGTAAGAAAGTATTTGTTCCTACTGCGGCACAATTTGCTGAAATTTTAGTACTGGAGACATCTAATCAGATGTATACACTTACACATACATTAATGAAGGAGGATAGATGAAGAACCAGGCTGTAAATCAGTGGAAGAATTTGAGTGATCTATCTCACAGTAACGTTGGCCACCTCTGCCAGCAGGGTACAAGTAGGGAGATTCACCCTGGGTGCTCATCTAGGGTAAATCTCACTGCTTTGAGGGTGAAGGAAAGGAAGCAAAGGGCAAAGGTTCTTTATCCACAGTCCCACAGCTTTGCTTTAGATGACAACTGTGGGAAACTGTCAAAAGTGTCCTATCAAAATTTACAAAGTCATATGTCCACAGCTATAGAGGTATCTATCTAACTGTACGCATGAGAAGCTCTGTCTTGTTCATTTCAGTCAATTCTTTTAATGTTCACATGTGAAAATGCAAGGAAGGATGGCGTTTAAGTAGGTAAAATATCAGAAAACTGTAAAACATGAGGATGTTGTCCTGAAACTTTCTGACTTCCTCACTATGGTAAATTTTATCTGCATGAGGGTTTTTTCCCTTTTTTTTCAGATTATTCAGTGTAGCACTTCTATTGGCATTAACTAATACCATACAAGCCAAAAGACAACTTGTGGGTAAACAGCAGAGCCTGTCTTTTCTCATACGCTTGCAGAGATCTGCTTGAGCTTTTGCTGCATTTTTGTTGTGATGGCTTTTGTCTTTGCTGGTGTCAAGCAAGGGACAAGTATTATTAACAAACCTCAGCCACACCGACACCTTTAAAGCAAAGGCAGTTCATGGTTACACTATTGCTTGTTTTATGAGAAGCTTGTTAATGTTTTTATTTGTCAAGTTCAGGCCACAGGATAAGTGTGCACCTGTTTGTACAAAAAGTCAGTGTCTGTCTACAATAGCTTGTATTTCACACACACACAGACACATACGTGCACAGTAGAAAACAGCACAAATCTAGGTTCAGTAACAACATCTACAACAAAAAGTTAATTTTGGAAGTAATCCAAGAATTTCAAACTTCGTTTCTTCATTCACTTCGTTCTACTCAACTCATCCACAGCACAGCCCGCTACTCAAACAGGATTCCACCAGAGGTGAAATCAGCTTGCACACAGTTTCCCAAGTGCAGAAGCAACCAGAAGTACACTTGCCCCTGACAGAAGTAAGGCTGACACCGGCTCAGTGCACCAGCACTCACTGTTTTCATCAGAGTGAAAATCCAAGTACTTTTTAAAGCTTTATTTGTGGGAAAGGGATCATTCTTCACATCAGCACTTCTTACCTACAAGGTTAAGCAGTAGGTGAGTTTCACTCTTTAGAGATACTCAGACTTCCAAAATGCTTATTTGCTTTCTCTGACTTTGATTCTCCCAACTTCAGATTTGCTCAGTGAAAATAATGGAGAAAGATCTGAAATGGAGTAATTGTTTGATAGGTCCTTGCTAGCTCTTTAAAGTGCTGTGCAGCTGCTGATGTTTGTACTGGCACTGTGGAGTGGAGTCCTGGGAGTAAGGAATCTGATTTCAGAGAAACTAGACCCAGCTTCAAACATGTGAGTAACTCTCCCCAGCTGATAGAACTTTTACTGAAGGAAAACAGTAATGAAGTAAGAAGCACACCAGCAATATCTTATATTACTCCTTTGCAATCCTTTTCAAAACTTTCTTCTCATTTATCTGATTATGCATTCTGTTTCTAAAATCTCCCTTTTGGTGATTTTACCTTTTCTGTTAGTTTAGGTGTATGATTGTAGATTTCAGTGTGAGACTGTGCAACATCAAAGCACATTATATTCATTTTTAAAGCAAGGGAGGGGAGGAGGTAGGGTGGGAAGGGAAATCTCCTGTAATTGTGTGTAAAAAATCCTTGAAGGTCTGTCCAGAATGGGAAACCTATTTGAGGTGTATTAGAAAAAAAATTTAATATCATTTAAATGGTTATTTTCCTTTAATAATGATGTAGCCCATAGGTTTTTTCACTGATGCTTTGGTATTTACATAATACAGTTAATCTAGTTTGACCGTGTTTGGCCTGGAAGTAGCTGGTTGAAATAAAAACTTTGGCCACCAAAGTATGTGCTCAGAGATTCAAGAAAAGACTGAAAATTGCAGAGTGCAAGAGGTTATGCTGAAAACTTATGTGCTTTAGAGTTTACTTTTTCAAACAAAGAAGAGGAAAAGAAGCAGTCCACCTTACATTCCACCTAATACCAATTTCATGGTTTACTTTTAGAAGACCAGGTCCAGATTCTCACAGTTGTAGATCTAGTCACTCCCGTGGTAAAAATTCCAGGATTGAACTAAATTGATTTACATACACCAGTTAAGTCATTCCAATCTACACCAGCTAAAGTTCTGTTTATGAACAGACTTCCCAATGCGTGTTATTGACACATGATAAGATCTCTGCCTTTCATTTGTGGAAGATTTTTATTTTTTCTCTGAACTTTCCAAGCACAATTTCCTGACACTAATAGGTTGGGAAGGTTCTGTGAAAGTTGTTCTTTGAGCAGGAAGAGAGCAGCACCAGCTTGTTTAGTTATTCTGAGTGTATGATGGATGAAATGTCAGAAATAATTCCACAGGCTGCTGATGTCTAATCCCAGAGAACAAATGCCTGCATTTGAAATCCCACTGCAGGTTTAATTTGCCCAAATGAATCCTTGTTGCAATATCTTTTGTTACTTTTGCAAACAGTAATAAAGTAATGTGACAAATTATAAACGAAGAGTAAAGGGACTCTGGAATTATTAAATATCATTCACAACTGAATTTAGCTGATAAATTTATATTGGGAGAAAGAGCTTTCTTTAGTACTGGACACTTAAGGCAGTGAACACCTTTGGACTGCAAAAACTTTAGTAGTACCTGAGGACACAAGGACACTCAAGAATCCAGCGTTCGATGCTCAACACTTTTTGGTGGATATAACTACAGTGAGACTGTTTCTCTGAATTCGACAATGTGAGATAGTGGGTCTGGTAGCAAGGCAAGACCTTTCTATGTTTTTATAACAGTAAAACAATATATTCAGCAGCAAACAGAAAACCAGTTGGTCTTCTCACCCCTAGGGTCACATTAAGGGGCTAGAAGGGCAGCCTTCCTCAGGAATGAGAAAATTTAGATGGCCCAAGAGACCAGCAAAAAAGAGATCAGAGAGGAAAAGACTGTATAAATTCAAATGAAATTCTGATTTGACATTTACTACAGACAGTAAATAACTATTGACTTAATATAATGTGGGAGTTAGTCTTCTCTTAACTTCTGTGGCTTCCCAGACACTAAAGCCAATTATAAAACCTTTGCAGTTATTTTAAGATCTGCCTGTACTTATTAATTTCTAAATAACTAAGTCCAGGAAGAGGAGAAAGAAGAGCCCAACCCTGAAATGCTCTCTGATTTTCCAAGCATCATTGTGCACCTAATAACAGAGTGCAGGGGAAAGGTTTATCCCCAACCTGCATGAAAAGACACATAGAGAATTTGATAGCTGTCCATCTTTCCCACTGCATTGTTGGTATACTGCAAAGCTATTCTGCAAAGACCTTTGCTGTCAGCTCACTCCTGTTGCAAGAGTACACTTATAATGGAAAATCACATCCTCACTGTTGTGGATTTCCTCTTATGGGAATGGCTCCAACATTTCATTCCTAGCTGGGTGGTCAGATTATGCTTCTCCCTCAATTTACCAAAGCTGAATTTTAATTATAGGGTTAAAATGCTAATATTAGAAGTATAAGTATCACCTAACTTTGTAAAATCACTGTTCCATCTAAGCAATAAAACAGCTGCTCCCCGGAACAGAAATAATGCGGAGGAGTATATTATATTTTAGCTGGCTTCTTTTATTGCCCTTTTTTTTCAGTAAGGAAGATAAGTACAGACCCTGGATAAAAAGACAAGTGCTTCACAAGGTCCTTGACTAGACAGAGGTACACAGGATTCACTTGGTATTAAGAGGTAAGCTATTCTATAAAAGGGTTTGAGATAGTATTCTACCTATTGTAGTTTATGGATATTTTCATTAGGCATATATAGGTCTAATCCTTTTTGGATCCTACTAATCTCTTGGCCTTAGTTATACCTAGTAGTAATTAGTTCAACAGGTTAATTGCAGCTTTTGTTTAAAAAAAAAGAGAGAGAGAGAGAGAAAATGAAAAGAAAAGCTTCCTTTGATTACATTTATTTCCTCCTTTCTCCTTCATTATTTTCTTGATTGGATAAACAAAGAACCTGTTTTACCTTCTCAGTACAATTCATTATCTCAAATAGTGATATTTTATATTCCTTCTTGCTCGTTTTTGTCAATTGAATAGTCCCAATCTCTTCAATTTCTATTCAAAAAAACCACAAGTGTTCCATATGTTTTTTGCAAGACGCAGTCTATGTCACGTGGGTCAGCAGAAAGCGGTGAAACCATGTCACTGTCATCCCAAGACTATGTATGCTTACATGAAGGAGTCTTTAAATAAACAGAAATGATCCTGGGAGCAGAGAGTGCAACTGAAAGGATTCCCTGACCCCTGAAGCCATGAGCTCCCTTTCATCTTCACTCACTGGCTCGTCGGTGAATACTGAATCCTCCCGTTGACTAGAGCCTTTTCTCTAAAGGGCAGGAAACATGGGTCTGAGCAGCCCGAGGCAGAAGGGGAAATGGGACCCACGTGTCCCTCTTCCTCTGTGACAGCTCTGACAATAGGGCTATTGCACTACAAGAAGAGGGCAGGCACTATCACTTTCTATGTCCTCTTCCCAAGGTATTTTAACAGAAAACAGTATTTCCCTTCTCAGTTTGATGAGAAACAAACAAACAAAAAAAATCCTATAAGACCTACATTCATGAGGTCTATTGTTTGTCAGCTGAGTGAATAGATGCTTCTGTCTGCTGTTTTGAACATGTTTTGAGGTGCAGGGTAGGAAACGTAAACTACTCATTGAGTATTGTGGACTGCATGCTGGAGTCACCTGCATGATATCAGCTTTGGAGGCACTTCAGTCCGGGATCACCTTGGTGTCTTCAGAAGTCAGCAACCCAGAGCCTGCCTCTCTTACACAGTGATGGGCTGATCTGTCCTCTTCACCAGCAGAAAAAGGAGTCTAGACTGCCAAACATTTTGAAGGTTAAAATAGTGTAAAATCCAACCATTCTGTATTTTTCAAGGCAGTAGGGCCAATTGAAGCTTCAAAATCAGATTTGAGACCCTAGCAAGGAAAGACCTGACTTCTCATTTTTACATTATTGTTATGATGCAATTTGGGAGCCACCAACATGGTTTTTAACCTGAACATCTTCAGCTTATACTAGAATTTCTGTTGTTAGCTTTCCCTAACAGTATTGCACTTTAGCATGATATAAGACATACTTGTTCATTTGTTGGGCATGTAGAGTTCAGTTGTAACTATTTGTAGTACTTCAAGACTTACTGCTAAACCTTATGGCAAAGTTTCTTTGGATCAATGGATGGAGACATACAGAATACCTCATTCTTTGCTGCTGAGGTCATCAGTCATGATAGCAATTTCACTGAGAACATGTAAAAGTGACAGGAACTTCCCAAACCATATCAAAACACTGCCACACCCAGAATGATTTGGATGACCCAAAGTAGCTCCCAAAACAGCTTCCTCACAAGAATAACTCTACAAATACCAAGAGAATTGGATTTAGTTGAGTAGTGGTTCAGCTTTGTTGAGTTTTGCTGAACTCCAATTCCCTTTTCTAATTTTAACTGTGCTTTTAGTTGGACTTACTGCATGTTTAAAATAGTTAATTGGTCTGTGTCCTCACCTGATGGGGAAGACCAAGACCATACTACAGTTCGATTCCATCTGGAGGAATTGTGTTGTGATACCTGAGAGTAGGTTTACCTTTGTATGTGCTATTGATAACACAGGTGGGCAAGGCTGGAGGCTGCAGACTGCTCCCCTTTTTCAGTCCTAAGGCATGTTGGTCTTGGGATCTGTGTAAACAATCTGTGAATCGTGATCTCTGTTGCTCTGCTTGAAAAACAAAATAGAGTTTTTTGTTCAGTGAAGGAGAATTTTAACAAATTCAATGTTTACACACTAAATATCTCAATTGCCTCTTTTTTTATTAATGACCTTTTTCAACAAGGTGGAACCCCTTTCACAGTAATCACTATCGATAAGGCACATTATGAGAAAAGGTGTGCGGTAATAAGGGTTAGAGAGTTTGTTCTCTGCTTGCAGCGGGTTGTAAACTCCCACAGCTCCTAAGTCTTCAAGGTCCCTTGCAAATGCTAAATAACACACTCTTCTCCCCACCTCAGAAAGGCATATCCCTTAAGGCTTTAACTACAATCAGGCAAAGTTTTAAATGCCTCATGTAAGGCCTGGAAGCCTAGCTACACTGAGGCTCTCACACCACAATCTGGGTAAGTTCCTCCTGGGCTGATAGCAGCAAGTGATTCTCAAGCATCTCCCTTATGGGAAGGGAAGCACTATACTCTCAAGAGTACAGCCAGCATGTATGACAGAGACAGAAACATAACTTATAGAGCACTTGAATCCCATCCTTGCACTCACGTCGTAATGCTTTCATGAAATGTTAAAAATGTGACTAAAGTTTTAACTTAGCAAGCTTTGTTACTTTCTAATGGTGCCATGTCTGTGAATTACACCATAAGTACTGCAATTATTACTTGCAAAGTTTACAAGCGCATTATCTTTATTTTTATCATAATTACCCACAAATCTCAACTAGCCTGGATAACATAATCTACTACAGAATGCGTTCTAATGGAACATGCGTGCCAGCGAGGAATATGCTCCTATGGCAGCAGAGAGCTGTGGGTTTTTTGTGCAGAAGACCATGATTGCAAATTAATCCTGTGAGTGCCCCTGATGTAACATACAGATCCAGGAGAACAAATATATCTCATGTAGCTGACAAGCACTGCATTAAAGATCCTGACTCTGGCAGCTGTCAGTGCCCCTTTCTGCTGATGACCACAAAGGACCAAGCCAAGCAGGGAACCTATGGGCATCTTAAAGGAGGGATAGCCACCTGCCCCTAGTTTCACGCGGAGCAGCTGGGCTGCTCCAGTCATCCTTGGGAAGTGTTATATATCTCCAAGGGATTGTTAATGAGGCATTTCAGATTCTGTAAGACCCACAAAGTCAAAATATGCTGCCCAGTTATCCCACTAAAGGCATAGCCTAGCTTGACCCAAAAACTGGAGTCAAATCCTTTCATGTTCTGACCCTGATATATTTCATTTCTTTGCACTAAAAAATGAACTAGAAAGAGATGCAAATTTTTATGGCACTAAGCATTTCTTTCATTTTCTTTCCGTGTCTTACTACTCAATACAAGCACGACATATGCTGTTAGGTTGGCCCATTAATTGCGGTATCTCACTAGACCTTTAAAATGAAAGCTACTGCCTCTGGTGGTTTAGGTGGAACAGAGATATATAACCTCCTAAAATATCTGTAGTAGCCCCAAGTTAACAGCCAGTATTTTTTAATCCTTTTAGTTATATTAATACTCCCTTTTTTTTTTCTGGAATGGAGTTTGCCAATATAATTTGCAATTATTACTTTGCATAATAAATTCATGATTTTGAGCTTCTGACTCTGAAAAGCAAATCACTCGGAATATATTATCCATGGGAAATGGATTTGTTTGTGTGTTTCACCCAGATATATATACAAAATATTCCTCCTCCTGGGGTAGAAGAGAAAGGTGGGATAGATTTTATAAAAGGAGGATTGAGACAATGTTTATAATAAAATCCTGCATAAGCAAAACTCTTGTAGTAACAAATCTGCTGGCAGAAGGCCTGTCAGTGGACTGTGTCCAAGACCTTAGCCTGCTCAGCAGCCAGGGACTCTGCAGAACAAGCCCAATGTGGCTTACCACCTTTCCCCTCCAACCCTTTGCCCCACTCAGCTAGCTCAGGACCTTGTGCCAGAGTGCTTCCCCAGTCTCTCACAAATACCTTGTTTACTCCTCTGGAATGCTTTGAAGAATGCATCCAGGTTGCCTAACCCCATCTTGTCAGTTTTCCTGCACACAAGTGAAAAGCAAGGAGAGTTAGCAGTAGCACCACGCTGCTACATTGTCAGTCCACACTTAATTCACTGCCTACCATAAACACTATGTTGAGCTTTAATGTGTAAAAGTATGGTTAAGCCGTCACTGCTGAGTCTTGCACTAATCAGCTATGTGCAACATAGCAATGGATGGGGATTTTTCCTGTTTACCTCAGTCTCATGAGTTAATTTCAGTAGCTGTGCTTTCCTTTATTCTTCCCAATGTTCAAAACTGCACCGTCAGCTTCGTGCAATTCTTTTCCTTATTAGTTCAGTTCCCAGGCTGACAGTTTTTATCTGCTATAATTTTCATTTAGGCTAACAACTTACTTGTTGGGCTGCTCATTTGAGTAAATAGCCATGAGAGTTTGCCGAGAATGTTAGCCAAGAGGTAATTTCTTGATAGTGTTTTGCTGCTGCTGTTGTTTTAGAAAAATAATATAACAATAATTAGAAACAGTGAGCCAGTGTGCATGCTTTCATGGTCAGATACCATTTCTTTCATGTTAACATGAAACCACATGATGAATTTTATGGTGTATCGACATATTCTGAGAGTTGTATCCTGCGATGATTTGCAGGTCATGTTGTTTCATTTACTTAACTGCTGTTGTGCAGAGTGAAAATTGGTGAAGAATTTGACCTTTTTATCTCTATAAGCATTTCTCAAGCAGCCTTAGAAATCCTTCCTATTTCTGCTCTAATTCCATCACTTATTAAATGTTCATATTTGGAGGCATAATCTGACTTGGTAAAATTATTCATGTGTCTTTAACTCCCATTGATACTTTTGGCATGGCAAATGGGCAGATCAGAGTACAACAATAAGATATTGAGCTGCACACAATGATCGTTTGCCTCTGTGCAGACCAATGACTGCATGTGAATATAGTATTCAGTAGTGCATGAGGAAATGTTTTTATTAGGCTTTTTTTTAATTATTTTTCGAGGCACAAAGGACTACAGTAACTTTTTCTTTTTTTTTCTTTCTTAAGAAATAAGACTGCTGCTTCCATATGCGATATTAAAACGCTACTACTCCCATATCTTTCACTTATGTAGTCAATGCTGAGATCTCAGCCAAGGGCACAGCCTAGGCATTTGCATGTCAAGATGAAAATAATCCATTTTGATCCTCTATAGAAAATGAGGAATAGAGGAAGAATAAAAATAGAGGAAGAAGCTCAGAAAACATTACCCATCTTTCTCTGCCATGGGAGTCTTGAGGGAATAGCATTCCAGAGAGGGGTGTGATGCTGCAGTGCTGCACTGCCTGAAATGCTGAGAACCGCACAAAGAGAAATTCAAACACAGCAGAAGTTATCCTGATGAAAACTGCATCTATGCTGATCAGAAGAGGAAAAAAAAGGGGCAAAAAAAGGACTACAGAAATAAAGGCTGACTTCATCCCATCTAGTGGTAGTACTTAAATGAGATGTCTAAACTAGGGATGTTTTGACCATAGTTGCTCAGTGGAGAGAGAGAGGACCCTGAGATATTTCATAACAGTAGGTGTGTCAAATTAAAACTAAGATGGATTAAGCAAATACTAAAAATATCAAATTTTATGTAGATTTGCAGCTAGGTATGCACTGTTGTGTTTGGCCACCAGATCTGTGTTTTTAGAAGTCCTTATGTGGCTGACACTGACCTGGCTGGGCACAGTGATGCTCAAATCAAGCAGTGTGTGCCTGTCTTTTTGTTCTGGACACAGACATGTTCATCAGTTCAGAAAGCCTTTATACAGCAGGGAGGACCATGGCCCTCACTGCAGTTCTGCAGAGGCACAGGCAGCCAGTTTGCATTGTGCGTGTGTGACAGGCTGGGCTTCTCCCAGGAGCTGCATTGGGTGGTGGGCTGTGGAGTGCAACACATGCCTTTTCTCCATCCACATGCTCACCTGTGGATATGCATTTTCCTCTTTGCAGCTGGAGGAGTAACTTCACCTTCATCTAAAGACACTAGATGCCTTATTGCAGCCTTTGGCTGTGCCAGGGTGAAAGGACAATACCATTTTGAACCCACACCACTCCTCTGAGCCGGTATGCCCTCAAAACTCAGCACCCACTCTAGATTCTGCAGCCATTAACTGATGTTAACTTACAACTCCTTGTAAGTGATAGGCACAGGTTGTGAAACCCGAACATATACAAAGACCAGCTTACAGGAACCCAGAGAGTAAAGCAGTAAAGAGAAAAACACTGATCAAATAAGCCAAACCCTCGTTTTGTACTGTCTTGTGTCTCCTCAGACCATCAGTCTTTCAAGATGAGACCCCTATATGCTTACACATCTGCAAATATTAACAATCACAGTTTTAAACTTAGTCTTTTGAGTATCTATAAAGTACTGGTTAAAATGCTCCCACACAGCTCATTCCCACACAAACATTCAGCTTGCAATACAATGTGCTCCTTCCACTTTCTCAGATCCTGAGGAAATGAAAAGCCCACTGGACTGAAAAGAAAGAAAAATTAAGAAAAGGCCTGGAATTTGAAAAAGCAAGTAATATGAAATAAAATTGTGGAAAATAATGTGCAAGAAGTCCATAGACTTAGGAAGAAATCTGTTACAGACTAAGTTTTAATGGGGTAACACTGATGAACAGATACCGGGATTTATGTTTCTCATTATTCTTTGGTTGTAATCCTCCTCATTTTAAATGTGCTCTTTATTTATTGCTAGAACCTTCAGAGCCAGCATACCCAGTCTGTAGGACTGAAATATGGGAGCCAGGAAAATAGTGTACTCTCTGTCTTGCTTTTTGCCCCTGTTAATCCTCCTCAGGATTCCCTCCTACCAAACTCTCATTTTTTTCTCTTACTCTTCTGCAGAGCAGAACTGTTCCCATGCTCTTCTTCCTCAGCTTACCTAAGTTATCCAGGGTCCTTGTTAACACTGAGGTCTTTTCTGTAGCAAATTCCTTTTTAACTCTCCTGGATACTGGGTGGGAGGCAAAGACTCAAAATCTGCAAAAATAATATGTGCTAAAATTTGCGGAAGGAATAAAATTAATGCATATGCCATGGCACTACCCTGTACTACTTCCCATCTGGGAGGAAAGAAATAGGCATTTCAGCTTAATAATATGCATGGTTTTCCCATTAGATTCCAGAATCTCTTAATGTAGATACACATCATTTTTTGGATATCAACAAACCACTTGAAGTATTATTTATACTCAAGGCTAGAATGATTGCCATGAGAATAATTGTGTAAAAGCTGGAATAGGAAAACAAAATTAACATTGCTGAATGGTATTCAGGCCTCAGTGATTTGGCAAACTTAGAAAAGTTCACATGTCAGTTAAATGACAGATATGAGCCATTGCAAAAAATATAGTGGTATTTCTCGAAAATATCTGATAGAGTAAAGGTTAATGTTATTAACATTCTGCTTGGTATGTAGTTGGTGTGAATGCAATATGTTCTTTTTGATTTCTGTTTTCAAATATCAATGATAACTTAATTTTTTTATTAGTAGTGTTTAAGGATGTATTGATTTTGTTTGTTTATAAAAATAATTAAAGCTGTTAAGGTTGAAAGAAAGAAGTACATATTAAATCCCAACCTACATAACTAAGCCTGCAATACTAATGCCTCCATCAGTCATTATGGTATTTTATTATTCTTGGTTAAATTCAGATTCATTTTATGCTTTTCTCTTTGGGGTTAAAGAGCTGGTTTTTTGCAGGCAGCCTTTCCCCAGCTTCATTGGGATGTATGATGTTTTAGATTTCTCTTTATGCCCTGAATCTGTACAAAACTTCTGACACCAGCAAACATTCCAAAGAAAGAGGCAGCACGTACTGAGTGCAAGCAGTATAGATGTGATAGCCAACCTGACGTTTCTCATGTGAGTTAGCCTGTCCTTAACAGGCTGCCTGTGTCAATCCTTTGAACAAAGGCACACTGCCTCCATCATCGCTTTGTGGTAGCTTAAGTTCTGCACCCTGCTTTTCATTTGCTTTCCTGTCATTCTTCTGCCTAGTCTGTTTCACGAATATTGGTTTCCTCTCACATGCCCGGAAGGAAACTGCAAAGGATGCCATAATTTTCCTAAGTACATATGATTCCAGAAGTTCCTCCAGCATGTGAGTGTCTCTGGTTACTCATTTACTTTCTGGTTAATGTTTAAGGAACACAAGTAAAAAAATCTTGCCTGTT
This sequence comes from Pseudorectes ferrugineus, assembly GCA_008033365.1. Lineage (NCBI taxonomy): Eukaryota > Metazoa > Chordata > Aves > Passeriformes > Pseudorectes > Pseudorectes ferrugineus. The sequence continues at coordinate 15,317 of QWTY01023651.1, forward strand.
TTCCAGATAGGTTAGAGCTATGCTCCTGCTACAAGTGGTGAGGTGGGAACATCCCATGTAAAGCCCTGTGAATGGTGAGGGTCCGGGAGATGGCTACCAAGAAGAAAATGGTAACCAGAAAAGTGGCATTTAACTCCCAACCAGTATTTCAGAGCAATAGGTAAAATAACCTAGCAAAAATGCATGCTATACTGACAAACAGTAGTTACAAACAAATGTCAGATCAGGAGAACGGTGGCCCACACTTGACATTTTAAACAAAAGGCAACAAAACCCTTGCTGCTCTATGCACCACTTCGGACAGTGATCCCAACCAGTATGACCCAGGCATGCTGGAGGCTGATCTGCTGTGCACATCGGTGGATACAGAGCTGTCAGGTGTGACAACTTTTGAGCAGACTTTTCTGTGTCCATTCTTGTTGCATACCTTTGCCTGACAATGAGCAACATGTAGCCTGTTGATAGCTAGCAGGCACTTTTTACCTTTCTTTCATGTTCAACCACATGACATCAGGTGCCATTGCAAACCATTTCTGCAAAAGACAAGACACGTGGCCTAAAAGTAAGTGAATTTTCTATTCAAACCATTTGTTCAGTTTTTGACCCCCCACCTCCTCCGTTCTGACTATTCTCTTAATCCACTTGATTTTTAAAACTATGCAGGCTTTGATTTCAGTCATTTCTCACCCTTTAAATCTCATTTCTTATCCCCTAACTCAATTAACACAGCTTAGTTAAAATTGTTACAAACATCTTTTTTGGTATTATCCTCTTAATCATAATTTTAAAATGAATGGAATATTTAATAATCTGTACTCATGATGTAATCAGAAATTTTAAAAATCCCATGAAAGCTATTTAATAATATTCTAAACTACTCAGCATTTAATTAAGGTTATTAGAAGACTAGAAATTAGATAGAAAGATGAATAAAGAAGAAATCTGAAGTCTGTAACCATTGTTTCTAAAATGAATGACCACATTAAGGCCTTCCAAAACTAAAGTGGTAATACATCTTTTCTCCCAAAAGATCCTGCTTTAGAGATGTGCTTTAGTGTTTCAGAAGGGAAAGGGAGGGGATCGAAATCTCTGAAATTGTTCTAAAAATAATGTCAACCCACTCAGTATAAGCCAGTCCCTTTACTGGAACTAAAATAAGCACACAAACACTAGGCTAACCTCCCTAACCAGCAGAAAATCCTCTCCTCCCTGCAAAACCATGACCTGTGGTGGTGTTGCCGTTGCACAGAACCCCATGTGGGAAGATGCATTGTTTCAGCACACATACCAAAGGACCCAACAATAATTGTGTATTTGCATATAATGCATATAATGAATACACAAATTGGTGTACCCTGTCCCTCAGACCCAACAATATACCATGCACCCCAGCCCCTATCACCACACATGGAAGCTGGCTCTGCTGACAGGGACATAAGCATCCAGGGACCACCACACCCCAGAAACCCAAACCAGCACTACTGGCTACATCTGCCACGCAGATGCAAGGCACAAATGCTCTTAATAGCGGTTTTCTGCTTGGACACTCAGTTGCACAGATTTTGAGCAGTCTTTTTTTTTTATTATTTTGTTTTCCATGTAGTCGTTTGAAGGTGAAATGCACCTCTCACTAAACCTATTCCAGGGGGATTTGTGATCTGATTGTGCATTTGTTCTACAAATGAGTCCTACCCTAGCCTGCCAGTCATTCCCCTTGCATAATTTCCACAAAAGCCTGAGGGACTTTTTCATGCAAGAGGACTTGAGGGTCAAGCACACTTTAGAAGAGATTCTTCTTTTTTTTTCCTTTTTTGTGTTTCAAAGTAAACTTAAACAGCTTTAAAACTGTTCAGTATTCCCAAGCTGAGATCAGAGCCAGGCACAAAAGGGCAAATTGTGGCCCAGGTTTTTAGTGTCTGAGGCTTGTTTTCAACAAGTAAAGGGACCACTCAATGCTCTTAGACCCAACACCAAATTTCCACTGAGATCAGTATGCCTGGACTGAGGGTGTGAGGCTCTTAAAATAATTTCAGCAAAGTCAAATATTCAAAAGCTGTGTCATCACAGCAGATTGCACTCTGAGAATAGCAGGAAGGAATTACATTGCACACTCTTAAAATGTTAGAAACCACATTTCATTTTTGAAAAGCCAATTTATTTGTCTTGAAATAAAGAGTTGATTATATCTCCTATTACTGTTACAAGAACTTGATATATCACAAAGTGGAAGAGTTACAACATGTACCAACTCTCAACCAGGAAAAATGAACCTGATTCATAATTCACTTTGAGAATGTCTAGTTAGTCAATCAAGTGATTTGTAATCATAAAGGCTGCCAGGAACTGAATGAATAATGGACTGTACTAAAATCCTCAGATTTTCTAGTATTCTTATCTCATTATGTGACTTCTATTGCTATTTCTGATAGTTATCTCTCTTTCAGCAGAATAAATTAAACTATTCATATAGACTGAAAAGAATATATTTGACTATTTAGTGCATATAATGAACACACAAATTGAGTGACCACTCAATGTAACAACCGAATGTGAGGTTTTTCTCCACAGAAGCTAAATCTTTAGGAAGTGAAGCTTGAGTAGATAAAAAAAAGCCTTTGCCTTTCCCTTCCCCTTCCCCATGCAATTTTTCTCTTGAAAGGATTTTTGGAGTAATCAATCCTAGCATATATCATATTGTTACAGTACAATTCCTCAAGTTGTTTTATAACCAAGGAAATTGCATAATTCATATAGCATGGCATTTGTTAAAGAGCAACTGCTTTATCCTCTTTCTGTAGCTGAGAAGCATCTTTACATCGTATGATTATTTAATAAGGTATGACATCCAAATCCGTATTTTTACCGGTAGTCTGGCAGAATCAGATAGATAGCTGTAGACAGAGATGGAAACAAGAAACAACCACCTTAAATATGAGATAGTGCTGAAGTTGTAGCTTAATATGTGTTAATCATATTCAGAAGTGCAGATTTTTAATGTTTAGTTCCTTTTCCAAGCTTTTGTTGCAAAACTTCTGAGCCATGCAGCTAGCATTACGCAGGAAGTCCCTTAATTGCAGTTTCTGTTATATGGAAATTTTAACTCATTGTTTGCTATACTATTCATTGCTATATCATGCATTTCTAAATATATGTTTTCAATATCCTGACAACTGAATCAGGCAATTTTTAAGTGATTGGTGCACCCATGCTGAGAGATGCTTTATTCTTGGCATTTCCCCCTACCTACAAAGCAAGTTCATTGACAGACAATTGCCTCTTGTTGTCATTTATATTTGTACTGGTGTAATTTTTTTTTTTTCATGGTGAGGGTCTGTATGACAAAGAAAGGACTGATAAAATTGAATTTATTGTATATTTTGGTGTTATTTTAGCCAGAAAGATTTTAAGGATTTTAGTGGTCATTTATTGATCATCCAGATGAGAAGCTTACACTTACTCTGTAAATCCAAAAGTTATTTATTATTTAAAAAAAAAAACAAACAAACAAACAAAAATAAAACCAACACACAAACCATGGAGATGACTTCACCTAGCAGTGAAGTGCAACCAGTTGAAGTCCAAAAAATGCTAATGGGAAAACACTTATTTCTGGAAGCTTTGGATCAAGCTTACAAATAAACTTGAATGTAGAAAAACAGGATGCAATTAGCCAAACTGGAATATAGCCAGGATGGTCTTCCTACTGTTGTAGGCATTCCCATGCTATTTTATAATGATTGCAAGGGATCGCTGCATATGTTTCAAACCTTCTCTAAAGCTGTCGCCATTTCAAAGGGACAATATCAAATCAAATGTAAACTACAACAGAAGTGTAACCACTAAAAAACTCATGTTTTGGGACATTTTTTATTTCCAGTAAAAATATAGCATTCTGAACTTAAGTCCATGGAAGTGCTCACAGACCAGACAGTGGATAAAGAAAGAAATTTGAAAACCAAAATGGCAACATTGACAAGATAATTTTGCCTCAGCTAGTAAAGCTGAGAAAAATGACAAAAAGCATCATAAAATCTGCAGTATTTTTGTATTTACTATTTAAATGTTAGGGGAGAACCTGAAAACATTACTCAGAAAATAAAACACAGTTTTGATAGAGAAGTATCATAGTTAATTTTAATACCCTTTCTGACTACTAACATAATCTCAAAAATTATTTAAAATGCACAGAAGATGGAGTGCACAAGGTCAAAATGTATTGTTAGTGCACTGTGCCATGTGGACTAAACCTATGCATTTTTTCCAACTAAAGTCATTGTCAGTGTTTCTAGCTGAAGGAGTCCCACAGCAGTTAGTCAAGAAAGTTCATGTTGAGCTCTTTAAAAAGACCATCTGACAGGGATCATTTTCTAGTCACAAGCTCATGAACACATGTAATGGTTGTCACGTTAAAAATCAGTGGGTTTTAGAATGAGACAACCGTACTTCCCTTCCAAAGCCGTGATCTCTACCAATACACAAATATGGTTTACTAGTGATGGTCTTCTTGATATATTGGAATACAGTAAAGCTGAAAAGCTGATTAGACTCAGAACTGCATTTCCTTAACTTCCTTTAACATAGTGTAAATTGAAAGAAGTTCTGGTGCAGCTAATTTTAATAGCTACATAAAGCACCAGAACTATCGAGCATCCCACCATTTTCAATACGTTGCCTGTGATCTTAGTAATGAGACACTAGTGTGATAAGCCACATACTTTTTACTCATTTGGAAAAAATGAACTATCAATACAACAATGCCTGTAAAATATGTAGCAAGATGTAAATTATGAAGAAAGAAATTCCTGCTCGTTCATTTGGAGTTTTAGTTCACACTTTTTGTGGAAAAGCAGAAACTTGCTATTCATTGAATGCTGAGTTCTAACCAAACAGATTAAATTATGGTAGTCCTTCCATGGTTCTGCAAACTACAAAATTTTGATCTGCAATATAGCAACACCTAATGCAGGGAGGTGAATTTTACTGCTGCTGGTTTAAAGCCCCATAATAGCAGAGGTTAATGGGTAGGCAAGAGATATACTTCCTTTCCAAATACTGTTCAGAAGTGCGTGAGTGTTAACCACTTGACTGCCATTTCATACATTAAGCAACTTCAAATTTCTAGATGAATTAAAAACAAATAAATTTGATGGAGGAAAAAAATCAAATTACTTGCAGGGAGAACATGTTTCCAGAGAAATAATGGTGTCCATTTTTTGGGTACCTTGCTATATCATGGTATTTTTTTCTAACCCTTCATCTGGCTGTTTGAGCTAAATGACTTAGAGGTGAGCTGAGAGCAGCAGGACTGATGCCCTCTAACACCTAACTTCCCATTTTCATGTATCCAGCAGTTCCCTGCCTACCTACATATGCAACTACAAATGCGTGGCCTCCAATAATGCAGGGAAAGAAAAGTTACTCCCTGCTGCTGAATACAGGGAAAAAAACTGTATTCAGAGCTCTGACTAAATGTTTACCTTTTCAGTCAGGATCTTTTCTTTTATATTTTCCAGAAGCTGGGCCCAGGGTCTAGTAGTTGTCTTCTACAAAATATATGGACCTGTCTTAGCAAGGCACAAATCCCCAGTGTGTCCATCAGAGGAGACTGCTTTGTTTCTCTTCCATGCAGGTTTGTTTTTCCTTATACATGACAATTCGAGCTGACCAAAACCAATATTTGCATCTTCCAAAACTGCAGTGTTTCAGCACTGCTAAGAGCAAGTCCAATACCCTTACAACTTGTCAGCCAGCACTCTTAATGCAGTCAAAAACTACCTTGACTGAAAGATTCAATTCTAAAACAACTGCTCTCACCTTTGTCTTGTTTCCCTTATTAATATGAACTTTAAGTGACAGATGAGATTTCAGGATTGCTCTAACAAAGTGTTTTGATGGGCCCTTAAAATAAGTCTGTTTTCGGAAATGTACTGAAATTGCTGTTACTTCTGTAGAATTCAATGTTATCAGAAGTGTTAGACTAACACGAAAATAGGATGTGACCAGAGTCAAATCCAGTGTTTGTACATAACCCAGCAAACCCTAGGAAACAATCAGCTTGTGCTTTCAGAGCATGAAGACTTCATACTTTAATGGAAAGAAAGTTTGACAGACATATTATTCATCACTACCTCTTCTCTTTCTTAGTTTACAGGGTAAGGGAGAAAAATCTTGGAGACCAGTCTCTTTCAAATTAGCTAAATGGGAATAGATATGCTAAAGTACAGCCAGTCAGAATCCCACAAGGACACAAAACCCCATGTGGGCAGAGTCCAAGCAATACTCTACTTATGTGCAAACCCAGCATTGGTATAGGTCTGTTTTGTCCAAAGATGAGCCAGTCCCAGGGTCACAGCTGAAAACTGTGTGTGGTCTGTATGCTGGAGATCTGCAGGGTGAAGCATGCAGATTTCAGTTCATCTGCACTGTGGATGCCAGAAATGGGAACTGAGTTTTTTAAAAGTGCATCTTAGCAGAGTACGAATGACTTTTTCCAACTCTAGTCTGTTTTCCTCCCTGGTGGGGAGCACTTCTTCACACAAACTTCTCCTGATCAATAGAGTGACAGCCCTAATGTATAGTTAGTGTGTGTGAGGGTCATACAGCTGTCCCTTCAGTAGGCATTAATCCTACATTCAGAACTATGCGAGAGGTTAATGTTTGCTAATCTAACAGACTCTGTTTCTTTCCAGTCCTGAAGGGTTGACAGGATGTGAGCTTCACTTAAGCGTTTTAAATTTGGTCTGTGATGGATTCTGCCTGTTTTATTGCAGACTGGAGGGATAGGAGTAGAAATCTGTCTCTGCTCCTAACTCAGACTTTCCAAGCCAAGAATATTGTTATCATTATTAATCAAGAGTATAACTTTCTTTAGTGCCTAGCAAAGGAGCAGAAGGATTCCCCTGTGTAAACGGAAGAAGATTGGCAAGGAGGAAGGGGCAGAGAGGATGAGAGCATTTGCTTCCAAGCAAGACAAACTCTGCCCTCAGAGCCAAGCCTCCCTGGGGCTTGGCTATCCAAGCAGGAAAAATGTGAACTGTTGCATTTTGTGCCTTTATTTTCAAAGTTACTTGACAGTGAAAAACTATCAGGAGTGGGAATGCCAGGCAGAGAGGGCCTGTGTAATACCAGAAAAGGGGTGGGGGGGTTCCCTGTTACACCACAGAAGCCTTTGAAGGAAAATTTGCAGCATTCCCCAGGATAACAGTGTTTTCCAGGCTGCCATGCCTGGAGGCAGCCACCCCTGTCCTTCTTCAGGCTAACCCACACTGCAGGGTTTCCCCAGACAAAATAGGGATTTCAAGGGATTCCTGGGAGTGAAAACAAGAGTGAACTCCTTATGACTACTTTTAAAGTTCCTTCAAAACCTGTTAGGTAGAGAAGGTAAAGTTAGACAGACCACAGAGGGATCTCATGCAAGAAAACACAAGAACATTACTCAGGCAGGGCAAGGCATATTTTCTTGTGAGATAACAAGGAAATCATGCTGTGACCCAAGTACTGGTATTTGGATTACACCTGAAATTACAGAAAATTAAAAAAGAAAGTAGCAGGCTAACATCCTCCAAGAGAGCAGGGGGAAAAGATAATAGGGCTGTAACTTCAAAATTTCCTAGATTTGCTGTGCAGTGGATCTGTACTATCCAGTACAACAAATTTACTGTCCCTTTGAAAGTAGCTGTTGAGTTACACTCATCACAAGGCAGATACAGAGGTAAAATAAACATTTCTCTACTCTACATAATATCTAAAAGTGCTGGTTTTGCATGGCACGGCACAGCTTTCCACAAGCCCAAGCTGTAAAGACTAGTCTATGACAACATTATTTTTTACTACAGCACTAAGTATACCTAAAGTTTAACTTGTGAAGACTAAACAAATACAGTATTTAGTGCTGCATTGTGGAAACAAACAGAAGAGCTGACCTGTCTCTGCTGCTGATAAAGCCGGTCTGAAAAGAGCAGTGCTGTGGTCAGAGTAGCAACAGCAGATCTCGTTCTCTCCCCTGATGGTTCCAAAAGCTGCACCAAAAGGGGTGCCCAGCTCCCTTTTTTTACCACAGCCCAACACTGTAATGCCTGATTTTGTTAGTAGACTATCCTGAAAGCATGCAGATGAATTGATCAGGGAGATTCCAGTCCCATCCACCCCCACACACATCCGACCCACAACTCCAGGACCTGACATAAACTGAATTTTATCTCAATGTCCCAGATAGGTAGATGGATAGATAATTGCTGTACGTGGTCTGGTGATTTTAAGAAAGAATGAACCTTGAAGTTTATGCAATCCTCCTGTAATTCCTACCCCTGCTGTTTAGCATGAACAAAACATTTCTCTGTGACCGTCACATGCCCACTGCTCACGTCCAACTGCTTGTTGAAATTGCTCTTGAGACTAAGCAACTCCCACCAGGAAATAGTAACCTTTTTTATAAAAGGGAAGTGGTGAAAGGAGAGAAGATGGACTCACTTTAAGAATTACTGGGTCTACAGCATAAGGAAAAACCTTGTCTATAACTTCCCAGGGACTTCAGGAATTTGTGTTTCTATTTTTACAAGAATGGGCTGATTTGTCTTAGGCTGTTACTGTCTATTACTGCTGGAAGTCCTGGAGAAAGGTGGGAAGCAGAGAATTCTGGCAATCTGCCTAAAGAGAAATCAATGAAACAAATTAATCCTTCGCAGGCCGCAATGACACAGTAATCCATCACTCAGAGGTGCTTTTATACACCAAATCAGAGAGCAGAGGAAAGAGCCCTGGGGGACATCACAGACAACAACTTACAACAATACTGGGAAAATACTAAGGAATCAGTTTATTTAAAGAGGATAGACGTCAGTTGATTGCCTGTTTAGTTTTATAGAGATTTTTCTTCATGCTGCTGTGAAGCTCTGGGCGGATGGCTCTACCTGCTGAGCACTAGCTCCCCTGATCCCCTCCAAAGACTTCCAGGAGGGGGTGTGCAAAGGGTTCTTTTTACCCATGATGGGCGAGTGGCTGAGAAACTGACTTTTGAAGGAGAGGGTCTCTGAAGTTCCTCCAGGCTTTGCAGGATCGGGCCCCTCGGGTACCAGGGGCATTGATCCTGACCCCCATTTTCAGCTCCGTGGGATGTATGTGGGGCAGAGCCGGAGGGGAGGTTGACGGCAAGGAATAGCCGCTATCCACATCGTCGGTTGTCACTGCTTGTGAGGGTAGAGAGGATGCACAGAATTAGACCCGCTCTCCCCCTCCATCCTCGCACCCCTTTACCCTTTTAGGGAAACCCACGCGGAGTGAAGGATACGGATTTGATACCATCGACCGGTGCTTAAAAATCACATGGTGGTATCCAAAAGTTGCACCTTCCCCCACCCCTCCGAGGGAGGTGGTTTGCCGGGAGCGACACCCGCTGCCGGTCACGGGCGCCGCCTCAGAAAAACGAAAACAAAAACAAAACCACACGTGGCGTGGCGGCGGTGCCTGCGCGGTCCGGCTTCCGCACCCTCGGTGGCAGGTTTTCTCTCCCCGTGTGGATGTGACCCATGTTTCGGAAGAGGGACAGGACTGAGAGCATCACCCATCCCCCACGGTGACCCTCCGAAAACGGTAGGGAACGGGCAGGAGTTCGGCAACACGCTGGAAATCAGCGGGAAACTCGTGAAAGGGCTAAACTGCCGAAACACGGCAACCGGGGTGCTCTCAGGAGGCGCGCTTCTTTATTTTATTTTTTCACTCCTCCTATCCTAAGGGCAAAGAGGTAATTTTGATAGCCCGCTTCCATGTCGGTTTTGCCACCCTGCACACTTGGGAGTCATGTTTTATTCTAACTTTCCCCTACTTAGAAAAGGCTGAAAACGTAAGGATCCAGTGATGCTGCTGGGGTCGGGAGAAATATGCAAATTGGGGAACCTAATTGCTTCAAGCAGTCATGCCTCTAAACATGGAGATCGCCATTGATGGAGTCAGTCTGTTCCTAATAAAATGAAGAAGCACCGAATTAAATTCCTAAGAAAGAGACTACAAAAGTTTCCACAGTGTAACTACATTACTTCACCTACACTATTACCCCTCAGATGACATCTTGAAAGAAGGCAGACTCAGTATAATCTCCATATTCAAAAATTGGCTGCATTTAGGCCAGTAAATCTGGACTGATTTAAAAAGGCTTTTCCATCCTCCGAATCAAATGAAATAATTGTTAATTAGATGTTTCTGTTAACAATATTGCTATTCCCTACATTACCTGCTCACACATTTACTGAACTTCTTAGTATCTGGACCATCAGATTGTTTTGTTTTGTTTTGTTTTCTTTGGGTTTTGTGGGTTTTTTTGG
>QWTY01023656.1:8213-54956 GCA_008033365.1 Pseudorectes ferrugineus
TTTAAAACATTCATGCTGTACCATTGCAAAAGAGATCTGTGGGGGCTCATTTCTCCTTGTATTATTCACTGTTAGTGGAGCAAATTGCAATATGTCAAATGAGACAGATGCCTTTTTATTTAGCATCAAAGATTAACTTTTAAGTTTTAATTCTGTTTCAGGAAGAACTGTTTATGGTGGTTTTTATTTATACAGTGCAGGTACGAGAGCAATGCGAGAACTGGGAAATGGCCTCAGTGTCTCATTAAACCAGTTCCTGAGGTGAAGTATTTCCATAAATCTTTTAATGTTAGGCTGAAATTCCTAACAGAAGAGCCATCTTATCAGTCTAATAAACATGCTGAGGGATAGGTACCTAAGGCAGATGTAAAATCCTCCCTCACTGCCTGATTTTCAAGCAGAGAACCAGCAGGCAAGGGGTGGCTCTGGCTGGTGCTGGCAGAGCTGTGCTGGCAGTGCCAGACTGGGCACCCCTGTCAGGAGAAAGGTCCTGCAGTACCAGGGGCTCCTGTTGTGCACTGGAGGCACAGCAGGACCGGCAGCTGATTTGGTTGATGCTAATATTGGGGGAATGGCCGGCCCTGGGGCTGAGAAAGCCTGGAGTAAATTGCAGTAATTGTTCAGTCCCCAGATATTTTCTCCCCCGTATCTCTGGGTGTGTCAAACGCTATCAGTTTTGTGTTAGACGACCCAGCTTAATGATGTCACACAAACCCAATGAGGTATCAAAGTGCCTTTTTTTTTTTTTTTTTTTTGGTAGACAAAACCCTGTAAGATTCAGTAAGTACTGTTTACAAAGGGTAATTGATGTGCCTCATCTTGTGGCAGCGTGTTGCCATAGAATATGGCAGGCCTTTGCCAGGAGGAAGGAATTTGTATTCCTCTGAGGATGGGGACAAGTTCACGTTCCTCTGTGATGGAGAGCTGATTGCCACCCAAGATGGGAGAGCAAATTAAAGCAAAGGTGATGAAGCTTGAGTTGAATTTTGTTTTGGTTGGTTTTACTAATATAGTTTCCCCTCTCCAAAAAATATACTTGACTTGGAGTTAATACAGATAATAGAATTCTTTGATGGAAAAAAGATTCTGATTGTTGAAGCTTTTCTTCATTCTCTTCACCCTTTGCTGGTGCATTTCTAAGTACTTTTTATCTTGACTGAAAGTTTTATTTAGTTATTCTAGGGGATTTTTTTTAACCAGGTCAGAGATAAGGAAAAAAAAAATCATTTATTTTCATTCTTAGAAGGCAGCTGCCTAAAGAGAAATCAATTAACAGTGTCTGTGAATGAGCTGTTGGCCAGTTGGCAATGTAATAGCCTGGGTTTGGAGAAAACAGAAAAAAATGCAAAATAAAAATAAATTATATTGGAGCTTAGGTTTAGGATAAAGATAAATTATTTGAATGCAGATCTACTGGACTCGTGGGTTTTTCTATCATGAAAATCTTAATCTTTACTATAACCAGTGACTTGTCATTTTGATTTTTGATTTGTATGGATTTTAATGAATTCTCAAAATCCTGTTTGTAATTAACCCTTCTTTTCCACATACTTCATGCATTAGGAATACCACCAAGTTAGCCAAAACCAATTAGTATTAGTTTTTAGTATTAGTCTTAGGAAAAAATGTTATACTAATTGTGTTGTGTCAAATTCTCTAGCACTTTTTCTAGGCAAAATATCAGTTTAAAAGTGAGCAAACAAGACTCTAAGATTCCTCATTAATAGAACAATGGGGAGATTTAAATCAAGGAAAGATGAACTCTTGGGGAGCATCTTTCCCTTTTCTTTACCATTGACTCCAGGAAACTGAAGCTGATTTTGACTTTTCCGTGTGTATGTGATTGACACAATATTTTAATTCCCTCTGCCCTCCGAATGCATCAACTGGCTTGGAAAAATCCAAGGATGATTAAAGCATTGGTGCCTGTTTTAACTCAGCTGAGTTGTATTAAAAAATAAGTGCAGCCAGCAGAGCTCGTATTGGTTATGGTGTTTCTGAAATCAAATATCTGCTCCTGTATTTTGTCTGTCTAATAATTATACTCCAGTTTAGAGGGTTTTATGCAATAAATTCTATCAAGTACTGTATTCCAGAGGATCAGTGATAAAATCCTTGCCCTGTTAGAGTTGATGTAGGTCCTGTGAGTTCAGGAGGATTAGAGTTCAAAGCCTCCCAGTGCAATGAACATGTTTCCTTCAACTCATGGGTGGAAGATGAGGCAGCATAATTACTGTGGGATGGATTCAACGGGGCAGATGTTTGCAAATCTTCTTCATTTGGCTTGGTAGCAGAAGAAAGCCCCCTGCTCTCCAGCCAGCTGGCAGTTCAGTCAGTCCTTTTGCCTCTGCAACTTTCTGTTTTCAATGAGCAAGTCACAAATGTGCATCACAGAGTCCAGCTCTGTCCTGGCAACATCAGGAGAGGTGGTGAGCGCAGAGCTTGGGCTTGCAGTGATGGGGCTGTTTGCCAGGTTCCACAACTACAAACCTGCAGCTCTGTGTTGTCATGCAGGAGAAAACTGGACTCTTCCTTTCTTATTTCTCTTGTAGATTTAAAGGTCATGTGATTTTTTTTTTCTCTGTTCTATTTCTGTAAATGTGGAAGGTCCAATTTATAAAAACAAAGTTTGAAATGGACCTCGGGTAGCTGATGGATTAATTCTAGGAGTTTTGTTAAATATTAAATGGAATTAGGAATTTAAGGATAATTATTCACCACTCCTGTTTAGAGAAGACAATTTAACATGGAAGAGTAACTCTACCTGAAGGTATTTTCTTTCTTTTTTTACATTTAAAAATTTAATGTGTGAGTTAAAAGTTTGATTGATTTGTTAAAAGTAAAAAATTGATTTACCTTGGTAAGACGTGATATAAAGGCACCTCTCAATTTCATCTCTGAAATCTTTATAAACTGAAAAGGGAAAAAAGTTTCCATGGAGTATCAAAAGAGATGCTTAGCACAGGGGCTTAATTAACCTGATTAGAGTAAACTCTGGACTCCAGCCTCTTTCTTGCTGAGAATCAGCCTGTGGCCAGGCTGGAACAGTGTTCAGGCTGTAGTTCAGGCCCATGGTGTGTGGTTCTAACAAATTCTTTCTCTGGGAAGTTAATGTTTGCTTTGAGAGAAGCAACCTGTGTGTGGGGAATAAAGTGATGTCTTACAACTGCAGGAATCAGCCCTGGAGAAATGAGATTTTGTACAGAGAGGTTGATTTTTGGTGAACAACTTTTTGCAGTGTTGGTTTCTTTATCTGCAGACAGTCAGATTCATGTCCACATTTCAATAATTAAATCTCTCTGTTTAATCTTTTAAATCCAATTTGGGCCGTTTTTCAAAGACCACAGCTCCTTTGCCTGACTGTTTGTCTGGCATCTGAATGTTTGGTTTATCTGAGCTCTGAGCTGGTCGTGTAAATTGAGTGTCTCTGGTTTGGATCTGCTCTTTTGATGGGTAAATACCTCCTTGCAAATGGACTACAGATCCCTGGTTTGAGGGCTGTGCTGTGTTTATTTCTTGGTGTTGGTTGTTTTTGTTGTGGGTTTTGTCTTCTGTGGGGGTAAGGAGGGAGGCTGGGAAAAGCAGTGAAGGACAAAGAGTTAAAGAAGCCATACTGGGATGTGAAATGTGTATCCTAAGGTGTTAGGAGCTATTACATGGATCTGCAGCATTTCTGATACCGACATGGAGTAATTACACTTCTGTTTATGACTGATAGTTCAACTCCTGCCAGTGCCTCCATTATTAACTTCTGTTTTCATGGAATTGTACTACAGGCAGAGCCTGTATCTGGGTAATTTTATTAAAGCAGTTTTCAACAAGCTCTTTGGCTGTGCAAGCATGGAAAGAATATTAAATTAAAAGAAAATTCTGAACCCAGGGAACCTAATGTTCTGATATGGGATGTTAAGTTATGTCATCACTAATACAACGTGTAATTTCTGTCTTGCTCTTATTGCATGTAAAGTCAATGATTTTTCAGCATCAGTAGCTTCAAAACCAAGTGTTTTATCCATTGCAATAATAGCCTGAAAATCACAGGATCTTAAATAACAAGTTGGCTCTCCATTGCCTTCCACTTTGAAGGGAAGTTTGACAAGCAGGAGTAGCTGACGAGAGCCAGCTTTGCCGCAGAGCTTTGCCTCCTTCAGCTGCAGCCTCGGAGGGGTGGCTGAGCCAGGGCTGTGAGCAGCACATTGCTCAGAAGGTCTTCAAACACAGCTCCTGGGTGACTGTCCAGGTTCTGGTACTGGGTTACAGTGTTTACAAAGGTTATTTAGGGTATCAGGTAGAGATGTAAACTGAAGATACCCGACTTAATGAATTAATAGTTTTTCAAAAATGATATCTGCGTAGTGATATCCTCAGTTTTGTGTCTGGGCTTAGGCATAATCCCAGGATATGATGGTCTGTGTGGGGGAGACAGAGTGATCTGAGAAAATCCCAGCAAGATCAGTGGAGAGGCTTTGGCCTTTTACATCTTCATCCATGTCTGTGTGAGATATAATCTACGATGACGAATCTGAATTATTTCAGAAGCCTCATCAGCACAGTAACTGGGAACTGCCTAGAATGCCTCCTAAAGACCTTTTTATTCTCTAAATGGGCGTAAAATCTGGGAATTTGGCTTTGATTTCAGTTTACTGAACGTGAATGAAGCTGCCTGATGCAGAGCAAGAGGCTGTGATGAATATGGATGTGGTGCTGCTGGCCTTTGTTAGTGCAGAGGTGCCTGGGGAGATGGAATGGGGGGAGCTCCTGAGTGCTGATCTTACGCTCAGCTCTTGATGGAGGATGTTTGATAACTTATTTCTGAGGTTTTTGTTTGCTGTTTTCTCTTCCTTTTAAAAGATTTCTTTAAGAGAGCTCCCTAGTCATCTCTGACTGTACTACTCTACAGCTTAGTAGTATTTTACTTTTTTTGGATTAAGGGTTTAATGAATCAAGCCTTCCTGCTTTCTAAACAAAGGAAACTTAAAATTTTTAATTTTTGTTTTCATCTCAAAACTTCCTTAAAGTTAAAACCAAAAATCGCTAAGATATGGATAAGTCAGAATTTCACTGCCTTCTCCCTCCCCCCGCTTCCTACCCCACATTGAAATATGAATTATATTTCAAGTTAGTTAACTGATGAGAAAGATCCAGAATTATGCATTTTACAGCTTTAAGCAGTATTTAGCCTATTTTTGGGGCATTTATTACAGCTGGCATGAATTTATATTATTCCTTTGTCAGGTTATACTTGACAAACACTTCTTGACCTATTTTTTAAATACAGATGTAATATTTATATTGTTTGTATATTCCTCCATAAATTACAACTACACCCTGTAATTGTAAACATAGATTCTGACAATCAAATGATAGATTTTTCATGAGTGTTCTAGTTTATTTTAGTTTTTCCCAGGAACTTCAGGTAATTAATTAAAAAAAAAAAAAAACAAAAACACCAAACTATTTATTTCCTCTCTCAAATGGAAAATGAAATAAATATAATCAAAGGATTTTTTACTTTGAATTGGATATTAAACAAAAGTGTTCTGTACTAATTTTTATTTTTAAGTACTGAAAGGATACAGGCTTCCTGCAGATACTGCCAGAGGAAAGCAAAGGTATTTGGGGAGTAGGATAGAATTCAGTAGATGTATTGTCATGTGAAGGATAGCTGGAATCCTGGGATACTTTAGTTAATTGGATGGTTTTGCTTATACCATGTAATTAGGAAATTACCCATGTTGCATTCAAACTGTTGTCATCTGAGCTTCAAGATCAACACTTGAATTTAGAGCAATGGTTTCTTTGTGAATATTTATGGTTATACTTTAGATAAATCTTCACAGAGTTTCAAGTTGGCTGCATGTTCAGTGGGAAGCTTGAGTTTTCAGCTGTCCCTCAGAGTCAAAAGGATTCTGTGATGCAGAGGGACTTGGGAAAGTCAGTGGCAGAAAGCTGGGACTGCACAGAAAAGAGAATTGTAAAGCATTCTGTAAACAGAGGTGCTGCATGCAGAAAGAAGATGGAGGGGAGATTCTATTCTAACACATGAAGTTTGCCTAAGAGTTTCAGAAGCACAACATAAAATTACAAAAAGTCTGATTATTAAACTCTGGGAGAATTTTATTGCTTGTAGAAGTGCAGTCTGAATGTCACAGCTGTTACTAATTACAACCAGGAATAATTACAACACTGAAGATTAATGTAACCGTACATTTCAGGGCATACAGGATAATGGGAACAGAGGGGGTGCATACAGGATGATGGAAGTTTAATGTAATGCACACATTTTTAGCTGATTAATAATAATTTGATGCCTTCATGCAATACTTTACATGTCTTTACCATTGTACATGCCCCTAATTCATAAGTCTTTAAAACACCCCAGGAAAAGAAACTGGCTGAACATCCCCATCTGCCTCTATCTTTGGATATTGCCTGTGTGTGTTAGTAAAGACTCTTTTATTGGTAACTCCTTTCCCTTTTTTCTTCATAATGTATCTCACCTTGGTCTAGTTTGTGGTTTTTCCATGAAGTTTTCCAAAGCAGTAGATCCTAAGAGATAGTAACTCTTACCAGATAATGCTGTATTTCTATTTTTCGCTTCTTTAAGATATGGCTCTTGGCTTTTAGCTAGAAAGGATTTAATGTTTTGATGGGGTTTCTTTCACCATGTGGCTTTTTGAAATTACCTTAATTTCGTTGTCAATTCCATGCTGCTTCTAGTCCAAGAGTTATGAAACTCTGGTGTGCAAACTGCTGGTACCTGCTGGGCTGTGGGAAATGGTCTGCAAGGACAAACAGTCCACAGGGTCTCTTGGGGTGGAGTTTGATGAGAGGGCATTGCCACTTGGGAAGAACCAGAGCTGGCGGAGGAAAACACACAGCAACACTTTTCTCCTGGTATTGAAGCCAATGTATTTTTATTTTATGTTTCCCATGAGCTAAGGACATCTGTGCAGTCAGGTCCTCAGGTCTGCTGGTGTTTGCTAACTTGTTAAGGAGTAGTAAATGGGTCACCTGCTCACCATTTCACCTGGTTTGTAACATGTTTTCTTGTATCTATCTCTGCTGAGGACCTAGCAAATCACTTTTTGAAGCTTTTCCAGTACTCTTGGCATGGAGGTAACAGCACACGCTCTTTGATGCCCAGATTTGGCAGTTTCTTCAAGGTGTTTCGCTGTCCCATCTTCTTTTTAGAAGATGGACTTACTAAGCATGACAGACTTTACCTTTTTTTCTCTCTTCAGTGCCAGACTCTGTCTTGCACTCCAACAATCACAAAGCAATTGTTTCAGTGGGAACTTTATGCAGCTGAATTTTGTAACTGGCCCAATCAGCTTGCAAAGTGCTACTTGACTTTGCTTCCCACACAAGTTTTCTCTGGGAAAGGGAGCTTTAATTTCCAGCTCTGTCTCAAGTAGAGGCCTTGCAGAGCATGCTCATCCCCAGCGGTGGGGAACAGCAGCCCAGGCAGCATTCCTGGAGTCTGGAGCTCCTGTGCATGGCCTGAAACACAGGGAAGGGGAGAGCCACATTAGCAATGCCTGCAAGTTGCTGACTGGGGAGAAGCCTGGGGGAGCTCCACTAGCTCACACCACCAGAACTGGAAGTGCTTCTGGAGGGTCCAGGTGCATCTTTTCATCCATTTTAACAGGAATTGATACGAAATCTTCTCTCTGTATTCTGGTAACCATTTTTATTTCCTTTCTTGTCACTTTTTATTTTTTTTAGATCTTTAGGATGGTGTGAACCTCTCACACCTTATAGAGAAAGGATTTGGAGAACCTTTCCCTCTATGAGGAAAATGGAGTATCCCAGCTGTGCTTCCCAGGCTTGTTAATAGATCTGTTTTATTGTGTTCTGTTCCAGTGCCAGAGAATTTTGTCAGGCAATCCACAGTGATTGATTCTAGGGAAACAAAACACCATTTCCTTCTGTTTCCAGTCTTGAGTCACGTTGTAGCTCTCATACCAGATTTTTTTCCCAGTAATTCCAGAATTCATGCACTTGTCTACCAACAGCTGTACAAAATTAACTGAAAATAACTTTCAATTCTGATCTTCACGCCTAAAAATTATGACTCAGAGACTGATAAAAATGGCCCATCATCCTTCTGGATTTTATATGGAACAAAAAAGGCCATGTCCCAGACAATACAGTTTCTGTAACTTCTAGAGCTTCATATTGTTTTTCTTGATGTAAGGTGCTCCAGTGTTGCATGGAATCATTTTTTATCTGATTCTAACTTCTGGTCACCCGTAACAGAACTTGAGAATTTGATGCAACATTTACAGTTTACTTTGTCTTATTTTCCTTGCAGATGAACCTCTACAGAAAAGGTAGAAAGAAAGACCCAGAGAATGTGAACGTTCTTCTTTCCATTTGCAAACTCTGTAGAAATCCAGTGTTCCATCATTAGTTAAAGCTGATATAGAAGTATTTGCAATGGCAATCCTGCTCTTAGTCACACATAGTCAAGTGTGTCCTGCTAAGTAACAAAATGACAAATTCAAGGGGTGGCTGCAGGGGCCAGCATGCTGTCTGCTTAGCAAATTCCCCCTTAGTAACCATGGATCCACTGCTTTTCCTGGAAATGCTGCTTCTCCTGAGGATCACACCCATACAGTTCTCTTCCCACTGGCATTCTCCGTTAAGGTGTTTGAAGTCTCTTGCTTCATACTGAACATTTTTTATTGTGTTACTGTGCAGAACAAGTTGAGTGTTGAGCATGAGAAGGGGGGAGATGAGTAATGGTTGGAAAAGGCTGCTGGGACAAGTAAGTTGAATAGAAAAGAGGTGATGGAGAGGATGGGTTGGATGTAAAAAACGTTCAGGTTGGAGTGGCTTGATGGGGAGTAGTGAAATTTTGTAAAAAAGTTATTCCATGATAAAGCACATCCATTTTCCAAAATATTGTCATCTACAAGGTGTGTGAGTCCCTGTAGGCCAAAGTGAATCCATGCCAATCCGTCCTGTCAGGGTTGAATTGCTGCCTGCCACAGCTTAAAAACCAGCCAAGGAGTATTCACCTTTCCATTGCAACCAAATTCCAGCTGTCATTCCATATCCTGTTGTCATGGAGCAAGAGCAGTAACGTGAGTTAGTGTGGGTCGATTTTATCCTAAATAGTTGGAAATTTACTGCTGACTTAGAATATTTGTGAAGTTCACTTCCCCTTAAAAAAGAATCCACAAGGAAGTGGTAATAGAGCAGTACACTGTTTCTAGAGCAATTTTAACTCTATGGGAAGATCAGCCACATTATTTGCAGTCCAAGGTGCTGATGTATTTTATGTTTAAGTCTTCAATATTTCTCTCCTTTTGGTTCAGTTCCCTGTTGATTCGTTTTCAAATTCTCTGTGAATGAAAAGGCAAAAATGTTTTTCTTTTGTTAACCATGCTGTCATAATATAGTACAAAATTAATACTGCATTATGTGAAATGCAGCGTTGTTACATTTCCCTCATGGAATGCTGAAATATTTTCATGCTCATCCTTTGGATTTTGTACCTGGTGCAGTTTCCCAGAGCTCTCTGGCTGTGCAAAGCCAGCCAGCTTCCTTTCACAGAGATTGGTTCCATTGAGGACCTGCTCACTGGGACTGCCTCTTTGGCTTGGTGCAGACAGCTGACCTTTGGGTGAACTTCTAGTAATTTGCTTTTTCTATTTGTTAATGATTGGAGATTTTGTAGAGGATTTGTATGGCAGCAGAACAGCAGATGAACAATAATGTATGTCCTCATTAAGTCTTCAGTGTTTCTTTTTCATTGGACTTTTCTTTGAGTGGGAAGAACTAAGCCCTTATTCAACAGTTAATGGCATCAGAATTGTCCTTAAGTGAGCAAGTGCCTACTGTACTTTTTAATTTGCTTTTAGTGAAAGGATTGCACAGAGGCATTATCTGGAGTTTAGCAGTGTAGCTAGCCAGTATATGTTCGGTTGGGGTTTCTCTGTTTCCCCTGACATGGCTTTTTCCCCTTTCCAGGCTGATGGAAAGTTGCTTCATTATATGCTGTCCAAGCAGCCTAGGAAAAGCCAGAGGTCTTTTTATCAGTTTTCCAGTACATTCCCACACCTCTGTTTCCCATTGATAACCCACTATTTTGTCACTACCTTCCATGTTCCTTATGCAAATTAGTATCAAAAGGTTTCAGAATATTTTATGGAGTTTTTAGCACTTCTTTCTTTCCTCACTTCTGGAGATATTTTGCTGACTTTTACAGTGGTTTTTCATTTAAGACCCGTTTGTTTTTCTTTCCCCTTGTTTGTTCTCTCCACTATCCCACCCTCCTTTTTCACCTTATAGCAGAGAGTGTTGCATTTATGTCTGAGCTTATATTGATGTTCTTCCATTGACCTTGCTTCTTTATATAAGCATAAATAAATTTCTGTACATCACTAAAGAGTGGTGTCTGCTGTAAAGTCATTGTTTAGATAATATTATAAAATTATTGAAACTTATATTAAAATGCCTTTTCATATCACGCCACACTTTTAAAAGTGAAATTACAGACACTGGGGAAGTTTGAATTCAATTCTGATGTGACATGTTCCTATGCATTTAACATATGGCAACAGCTTTTCTTATTCTGGCTGTGATCCAAGCCTTGAGTCTCCATTCCTGTTTCTTTGCTCATTGAAACATCCAGTGGCTTTGGGTGGATTTAAGGAAAGGCTATTAGGAAATAAATGGCAAAATAATGGTTGATGCAATGAAAAGTATATGAAATGTAGTCTAAACTGGGTAATTAACTGCTTTCTGGTGCTCTTCATTCCTACATCATCAACGCCATTCCAACAGGTTTGGTTGTGCTTTTTTCGTTTTGAAAATGTAAGGCTACTTTGCTTTGGGTTTAGATTGTCCTTTTGCTATTGCAAATGAAACACTTATTTTTGATGTTTTTGTCATTGGTAACTTACGAATTTAATGAGATATTCCTATGAATACCCATGTGCCATTACTGTGTGATGTCTCCTTATAGTTTAGCACATTTAGATCACTTCTAGGATTGTGCTAATGAACAGCCTTGTTTGCATGCACCTTCCTAGGTTAACAGAACACTATGACAGTTCATAAAAATATTTTTTTTATGAAACTTACTTTTATTTTCTGTAGACAAATAAGTACTCTACAAAGCATACTTCTTTTTTTTTTCCTGTCAACTGTTGCATCCTCCTTTACAGCAAAGCACTAATCTTAAACTATGCCCCATGTTGTTTTCCAAAGTTTCTTTCTCTGGGTCTTTCTTGAGTTACTTTGTCTTTCTCTTCCTTAAGCAACACGTTCAAACTGCCTGATGCACATGGTAACCTTTATGTCAATGTCAAACAGGATTGTTCTAAACAGATCCACTGACAGAGTGAAAAGGAACAAACAAATCCATCAACTTGCTAAAATGAGGGTTAAAAAGCCTGGAAATGTTAGCATTTAAATTTAAAAAATGTTGATCTCCTGCCAGCCTTCTACTTTCTGTGCTCAATTCATATGAATTGGTAGGATATCAGATGAGGGAAGTTAACCTCTGAAGCTTTTAGGGGGAAGCTATTTTGTCTCCTTCAGTTCCCTGCTGACTCAGGGGAAAGAAGCTGGCAGGTTGAGCTGGGAAGTGCGTATTTGGGGTGGACACATTCCCAGATTTATTTTTCTTCTAGCTCTGCTGCAAGGTGAAGGATAAGTTTTAAACACTGATTTTGAAGTAGCCATGAAATAATCCTTCATGCTACGTTATCCTACTGTTAAAGGAGTACCTTCAAGCATTTATAGACGGGATGTGCAGAAGGCACAAATCTTCTGCAAAGAAGATTTGCAGTCTTGGAACCTGTTAAACTGGACACTGTCACTACCAGGATCACCAACTACCCAAAGAACACGAGGCACACTTAAAAATGAGATAAGAAATTGTTATTTTTTTTTGCCTTCTATTCTGTGAACCATTACAACTTTTAAAGGACATCTTGGCAGTCATGAGAGCCAGAGGCCTTACTTTAAAGGCTGGGATTGTGATATAAATGCCTCACTCTGTAGCTCACACCTTCCAAGGAAGGCACTGAACCTTGTGACCCTGCAGTTATTGGGGGCTGGCAACACTTTGGTTCCTAACCAGGTGGCATGAAAAGTGTCCTTAGGCTGGTTAAACTTTCTGGCTGTGTGGACAGTTTGGTGCCTGCTTAGAAACAGGTGAAAAAACTGATGGCTGCCTTGAACTCCTATTTTAAAGACTGTATCTCTCAAGCTAAAGAAAATTTTTTTTATCTGCACAATGCTGGGATTTGACTGTTTAATGGTCAGGAAGGAAAGAAGCTCCTGTGTCTTCTGTACAACCAAAGTATGTGCTGACAGGAGATGTGCTCTACACCCATGATGATGTGATGTGAAGCAGTCTTAGAAAAATTCCCTACTGCTCTGGAAGTTACCTCCTTCTTCCTCCAGCAGAAGGAATAATTCAAGATGATGAGCTTGGTAGTTTTAGTCCTGAAATCACTCTACCCTCATAACATCAAGAAGCAATGGGCCAAACTTCAATGATGGTTTTCCTTTTCATTCCTCAGTGAAATGTACTGCTTTATCTTGCAGGGTTCTCTAAGCTTTGGGGATCACTGCCGGGATGGCAAAGTCAAACAAAACTGTTTTATTTTAGTTATAATTACTTGTGTCTGGTAGCAATTAGGAAACCAGAGAGGCCAGGCCAGTTTGTAAGTGGCAGGAAGGCTACGTTTATTGAGATTTTCATACACTTTAAAATCAATTTTTCCAAAGAGATTTTTCAGGGAGAAGTCTTTAAGGAAAAAGGTAAACTAATGATAACTCAGACTGGAATCCAATTGTGCTACCAATGTGTCCTTTTTTGCTCTTTAGAACAAATAATCTACCATCTTTTGCTCAATTGTGAAACCCGACAGTGTATTACCTTGCAGTAGTATTTTCGCAGTCTCTATAAAGATCATTAACAGGAAATGTAAGAAATGCATGATGTAGTTGATCTTAGTTTGGTATAAGAGAGTAAACGAAAAGAAATCTCTTTTATGATTCCTCAGTTGAGCTACAGCAAGTTGCTGCTCAGGATGCTGAAAGGTCAAAGCTGCTGTTTCCTGGTGATGTGTCAGAGCTTGTTTTGTTCTGTTCTCTTTCTTTGGCCACCTAATTATGGTTTGCCTGCAGAAGGGAACTGGATGATCCATGACGAGTGCTGTGCCTTTGGCAGATGGGCATTGCAGTCATACTCTTGGGCTTTCATTTGCGTGTTTCTTACATCTCTGTATTTTCACAGGAAGATTCTTAGAACACATGAAAGTTCCAATTGTTACATAGCAAACCATTTCAAAGATCCACTTCAGAGTTTTGCCATTTGGCCAACACGTAGCTGTTGTTTTTACACAAGGTGAGCCCCTGCAGCACAGACTGGGGCTGTACTCCAACCCTCTTTTTAACTGGCACCACATCCCAGGAACCCGTGCTTCTCGGTTGTGTGTGGCTCAGCATGGTTATTCGAAAGAAGATGGTGCATTCCCATCTGTGTGGAAAAATTCCTGGTGCATGCTGGATGGCGTGAATTTCTCTGAGCACTGTCAAGACCAGCACCCACCTCTTTAGAGTGTGTGTGCCCCCAGAGCTACTGATGTGCCTGTCCTGTGGGGTCCCTCAGTGTCAATGCTGTGCGTGTGTGCTCCCTGGGGCTGCCCTGAGCAATTCTGGTGTCAGCCTGATGACCTGCACACTATCAAAACTTGCACTTATCTCTCGGTCTGGAACATTTTTTTTTAATGCCTAAAAAGCCGATTGTTTGTAGCCAATGTTGCTATAGAAACCCCCTGTATATAGGATAGGAAGGGGTGGCTGCCATGGAAGTGTGTTGAACCTAAATGTTAGATGTGACAGAACTTGCTGATACAGACCTCCTGTCTGTAGGAGAATGTTAGTTGAGGAGAGACAGGGATTACTGCACCATCAGTTGATGATACTCAGATCGTACATTCACATGTATTAGACCTGTTAAGTTACTTATGAGAAATAATCCAGATGTACATTCATGGGTATTAATAATTTCCTTAATGTAATGTTATGGAAAGGACTTCATCCAAAGAGATACAAGGCTGTGTCTTCTTTCCCAGTCGGCAAAAACAAACCATGTGGAAGTGACTTGCTGAATAAGAGTTTACTTGGACACATCCATAACTGGCTTAAAGAACTAGATGAACACGTGTAAATGTAAGAGGTGTACTTGTCTTTGAAATAAAAAGCAGAAATCTTCCAGACTGGAGTGAAATAAAGTCAAACTTTTACTTAAATGATTTTGGCAACACACTCAGTAGTCAAAATGTGAAGATCAACTTGCAAACCTTGATTGAACGTGGAGTATTTCAGAGACAGATGAGCAGAGAAAGGGAAGAGAGCAGGCAGTGAGGACATCCACAGGCAGTCCAAAATGAAGTTTGATGTGGCAGGTTTCTACCTGGGGACTTCCAAAATTCCCAGCACAATGAGCATTTTTTTCTCTCCAACCCATAGCTGTTACAGTGAAGCTGAGCCTTTCAGAACAGAACCTGTCTCTGAACTGAAATAATCCATCCTGCTGCTGCTTTTCAGGGTGGAAATGGTGTACAGCAGGAGGGGAGGAAAGGATTAAATGAACCTTGACTTTAGTGCTCAGTGTTAGAATCCAGTTTAAAGGAAAGTAAACATCTTATTGTTTTGGTGCAATTATGGACTTAGAACAAGTTTATTTTAGGAGTGGTTTTATTTTTATCTTGAATTTAGTGATAAAAAGTTTAAGTTCTCTTATTTGTACCCATTACCTTTTGTTTCCCTTGGCACCCCTTGTTTCTGTTGAGCCTTGTAAGTTTGTGATCTGTTGTGCCTTTACATCTGTCTAAACACAAATGGTGTTTCTGATGTTTTTAACACCCTAAAGGAATTTATAAACTCTGACCCCATGGTTGACATTAATGGTTCTGACTGGCCATGGTTTGTTTTGGGCTGGCTGGGTACAGTAGCACTGATGTAGGGGGCTGAGACACCACTTTGAGTTGTAGGATTTAAGAAATAATTGGTTTAAGCATGAATTTCCTTTGATGTTAGAATAAAATGGGCTGGCAAGTGCAGTGCTTCTATGCTTGTGCCTATAAATAGAATAAATTTTCCTTTTAAGCCTTTGATAAAGTCTTGAACCAGCTGAAACTCCTGCTTTCTTGTGTTCCAGCCACTAGCAATGAAATGGCTTTAATATTTAAGTAACTGTTTTTATTAGACTCTGGTAGGCTTTAATAGGTGTTCCTGGAGTGCTGTTGCCTTGTTCTTTATTGGTTAGCTGAGAGAAAATGCTTTTATTCTTTTCCAGCAGGACCCTGAGGGTGTCATTCAACACCCTAGGGCAAGATGCTGAGCCAAACCCAGCAACAGGAGGCACTGACAGATCTGGATTTGAGGGAAATAGAGCAGGTTAGGCCTCAGCTGCATTCCCAGTTTGTTAAATTTCATTTTTGACACATTCAAAATGTAATCATCAGGTTCTATTTCCAACTGATGGCCTTCAAAATATGTTTATTCACACAAAATAATTTCTGTTGGTGCTTTGAACTGGACTAACTTTTATGTGAAAGATGATTCTGGTAAGTCATCTTCTTGCCTTGCATCAAAGACAACTTTGTCACTTTCAAAGAAATATTTTGAAGAAATAATGAACAATAGCAAATTGTACCATAAAACATTAGGTCTTGTGTGAAAGTAGGCCCTGAAATGAGACTTCCTGTCCTACAACCCTAACACTGCTAAGCATCATTTTAGCAGGATGTAAAGGATTTTCATGTTGGACTGGAAAAACAAAACAGAAATGCCACTTCCACTAGTGAAAGTTGAGTCCTTTGCAATGTAAATTGCCATCCTTTTTTTGGTAGGTTTGGGAAAGAATAAAGAACTTCTGGCTTGTTTAAAACCCACCAGCACAACAACAAAGTAGCAATAATTTTTGCTAGTTGGGGTGTTGAGATTTGTATTTTATGTTTGGGCTGGTAATTTGAATTAAGGAAAAAATGTATATTTAGACTCTCTCCTAAGCTGTAGGATCCCTATTTGCTAGATAAATACTGCATTCCAGTAAGGAATGTTGAAGCATCATTTGTTCCCAGCAGATGTTACAATCCCTGTCTAAAAGGGCTATTACAACTGATTTTGCTGAAAATACTAAAAGAAAAGTGTCATCTTATACGTGAGACCTGGCACAGGAAATACCATCTGAAAAAAAGATTTTTATAGAAAGCTTTAAGCATATGTATCTAGGTTATAATAAAGTAATGACAGTATTTGCTGTCAGATTCAGATTCTAGAGTATTAAACAGTCCAGAACTGAAATGTGAATGTGTGTTTTTCTGAGTTTTCACCTTGTTTTTCTGTTATTGCTTTCAGCAACTACTGTTGTCAACTGGGCACTCAGGATATTTTTCTCCTGCACAGAAGTGTTGATGGGTTGGGAACACCGCTCTAGGGTTAATTTTCTGAAGTGATGTTTTCAAGTGTGGTTATTTTTGTAAGTCCCTAGTCAGAGTAAAGCAGACAAACTAACAAAATGTGAAATATTGGGGCTGCTGGGGATGGATTGAAGACTAAATATAATTACATTGAAACAACAGGATGAATGATGTCATGCTCAGAATAGAACTCACATAATTTACAGTCCAATTTGATGTGCTTAATGTTTCTTGCTTGAGCAGGTCTAGGACATTGAGCAATGGGCATTTAGTGGTTTGTATTTAAAATATTACTGAAAAGAGGAGTTTAGTAACAGAATTCATTGTTTAATATAAAGGATACAGTTTTGATATAGAAGCTAAATAATGTGAAGCTCTACTTGCTAAACATAAAACTGAATATATATTTACGGGGTGGGGGGCAGGTCCAAAGACATGGGTGTAAATAGGTTGTCCCTTTCAGTAAGCATGTCTTTAGGGTGAGATCAGAGAAGCAGAATCCTGATTTTCAACTGTAATTTTCCCCCAAACACTTCCTAATCTCCAATTTATAAATCCTAGTGGCATAGTGGGGTATGTCCTACAGCAAAGCATCTCTGTGTGACTCCTCCAGGCCCCCATGAGGTCCTGGCTGCTCTGCTCCATCCTGAGCTGTTCCCTCAGCAGCTTCTCCCTGCCTGTTCTTAAGGGGTCTCCTTGTCGGAGAGACCCCAGAGGACACAGTGCTTGGATCCAGCTGCTCCCTACCAATCAAACACGTGAGCAGAGATGAGGAATGCTGGTTGTTTAGCTCATTCACACATCGGGACAGCTCTTCTCATCCGATCCCTCTTCTGTCCTCCTCACAGAGGTGCATTCCTGGCTCCTGGAGGGGATGTGGTATTGCTGGACAGCCACAGAAACTGAGCGATGGAGCCTGTGTGAGCTGCACACCCTCCATGACTGAACTCAAGAGCATTCTTGATCTATGCCTGAGAAGACTTTACCATCTTTTCTCTCGGCAGTCACCTCCCCTTCCTTGCCCTGATGCACATGTGGTAGAATGAGTCGTGTACTCTTGTGTAAGCACCGTTTGTAACCCACGTGGAACATTTTATAATGGCTCCTTTTCTGTCGGCTTCTTTCCAGATACCTGCTGATGCTTATCTAAGACTGACATTTCGAAGGCAAAGCAGGTTTTTCTGCCCTGAGTTACCAGGTAGGATACTGACTGTTACCAAGATGTGCCAGTGTTGCAGTGTAAATCAGGGATAATCACAGCAGCCCTAAACAGCTTCCAGAGGTTCTGGATGGAGCCTAAGTGCACCTGCCCAGGTAACTGCTCTTCCTCCTCTAACAGGGTGCTGGGGCACTGGGCTGCGGCCGCGTGTCCTGGTGCTGGAAGGATGAATTCCCACACACTGTGTCAGCTTCAGCTCCCTGAAAGCCCATTTCTCTGGGGTCTCTTTCCCCTCTATCCTGATCCTTGTCTAGCTGTGCCAGCAGCACACAGAGCTGCTGATCCCCAGGAACTAAGTTCATGGATACCACAGTGGATTGACTTTTACTGAGCTGTGTGAGGAATTTAGGATCATCTGTAATTATTCAAAGTACATTTACCTACGCCTATTAAAAATGACAAATAAAATTCTCTACGGATAAATACGAAACCTTTTGCCAGCTAAGGCTACCATTGCACATAGTAAGAAATCTGATCAGTTATATATATATAAAAATAGTAGATAAATATTGTATTTTATGGATATTTATATATTTGTAATTTTGCTTCTTTCATATTGTAGAATTGCTAGAAAAAATAGTTGATTAGCTTTTCTAAAAAACAAAAATGGATGAAAAAAATTCTAGAAAGTTAGAAAGATTTGTTTGGCTTTCAGCAAGAATAAACATGTCAAGTTAAACATCCTAATCTAGGCAATTTAGTTCAGCTCTGACATTTCTGCCTTAGGCACTGATTGGAAAATTGTGGTTTATGTCACAACCAGCCAACTAAGCTGCCTAATTTTGATCTTGATATTTCCATGATAAACATATTTGGTTTGTTTCATCCTTGAAATTTAAACCTCTTTACTCTGCCTGTTTTTTAGCTAATTAGTATTTTCCACTCTTCCAAAATGTCTATGCTTACCACGAAGTAATGAGGAACTGGACCTTTTGCAAGGCAAATGCAGTTTCATTTGAAACTTTTATAAAAGCTATGGGGTTTATTCCTGGTTCCTCTTGTCGGTTGAAGAACTTTCCTGGAAATCCCCCGTGTATTTTACCAAGCAATCAAACTTACGGAAAAACAGTGTGCCATTCCTTATGAAACAACAGGCTTTTCACTGGGAAAGCATGAAAGACAACAGACATAAATTGAAACAAAACAGGTTCAGATTGGATAAAATCTCTTTTTTTTCCCTTTTTTTTAATATATGAGAGCAAGGCAGTGAAACAAGTTGCTTAGAGAGATTATGCAGTCTCCATCCTTTAAAGGTTTCAAGACCTGACTGTATAAACCTTGAGCAACTTATCTGACCTCACAACTGACCCTGCTTTGAGTAGGAGTTTGGACTAGAGACTTCAGGTCTCTTCCAGGGTGATTATTGTGTCAAGTCCCCCAGTTGCTCTGACAAACACACAAACCCAGCCTTTTTTATGTACAAGGAATATGTGTGTATGTTACACAGGAAACACGAGGTCTGAAAATCAAAACCTCTGAGAAAGAGCTGTGCCTGAGACACTTCAGTAGAAGGAGCAGTTAAAATTGTACCTGTTTGAGAAATCCCTCTAACAGGCACTTGTGTCCCCTTACTGCTGTCCATTTCTGGGAGCTTTTCTGCCTTTTATTGCCTTAAAGACCTTAAAGTTATCTTCATCCTTTCTTGCCTGCTTGATCAGATGTGGAAGCACCTGTCTCAGAATTGGTTGCTACTTGACAGCACATTTCAACTTGAGGCTCCTTTTTCATTGTATGAAAAGGTTAAAATAAATATTCTGGGATATGCCTGAGAAATTACATTTATGTATTGAAGCTGTTTCTGTGCAACCAATAAGGCAAGAATTACCAAACTCAAAGATACAAGATATAAATGCCTGATAAGACAATTACAAAACTGGAAAGAAAGCTTAAGAAAGAGCATCTCTTTACTAGAAAGAATGTGGTCTTACTAGTGTTGAAGGGTTTATTTCTAACTCTCAGAGCTTAGGATTTCTTGTTTTGCTTGGAAAAAATCTTGCTCTATTTACAGACTTTTTTTCTTCCATTACATGTATCTGGTCATTATTTAACATCAAGTTCCTTCTAACACTTTGTTTAGCTGCTCTAATTCTGCTGCTGCTGGGAGAGTTAAGCTCTAAGGTAAGTTGAGAAATCCTGTTTTAAACTTTTGAATAGGGAAAACCAGTGCAGTGGTAGTGGAAAAGGGGCAGGAGGTGATGAAACAGAGAGTGATGTTTACAACTCTCAAGTTTGGTTGTTTGCAATGCAAGCCTGACAACTTAACCGGTCCAGTAAAAACAAACAAAAAAGCTTGAAAACAATGAATTCTCCAGCAGCCAACACCAAACCAAGTATCCAAACAAAAAATGACCAACTGAAAACAAACCCACATTTCTTAGTGCTCCTTTGACCCAGAGCAGCTGCAGTGGCAGTGGGAAAGCTCTGCAGAGGCTTGGCCTCGGACTAGCACAAATGTCAGGGTGGACAGGGAGTAACTTTGGAGGAAACCTGTCCTCCTTCCCACCTCACAAATCCCTTGTTTAGCTTTACAGTTACTTATTTAGATATATATATATATTTAAGCTCAAAATTCATCCCTAAATAAGAAATCTAGTTTCAGGTTGCCCCATGAATACCCCTGAACAGTGTTGGGATTCCCAGGTAGAGACCCTTCTGGTAGCTTTGAGTTATTTATTCTCATATCAAATAAACCTTTAATTTATACTGATGAAGAAAATCTGGCCCCTCCTCTAATGCACATGTGTAAGGATATTCTGAATTCTCTGTAGTGGCTGAGCAGACTCAGACCCACATGGCTCAGGTTCAGTTGTGTTGCTTAAATCCACAATAGAAAAACTTTGCTAGCCAGCAAGAAAGCAAATACTCAGAGGTCTGGGAGCTCTATGGAGAACACCGACCACAACACACTGTAAATGAATTTAAAATCATATAATATCAAAAGTACAGAAAGAGAATGTATACACAAGTTATTACTCATCTATAGCTGTATTTGACGTCTTTCCATCTTGGAGCTTGGATGGGATTGATTCTTATATTGCAAAGATGTGAAGGGCTCACTAGTATAGAATGGTAGTCATAGAAATACAGAAAGCACTAATCTGAACCTGGGAAGAACAGAAGCAGTGCCTTCAAAGCACTCTCGTTCTCTGTGTTTACCTGAGCATGGCAGGCCCTGTGCCCTGTGCTCAGCTGCAGCTTTCGGGGGTGAGAACTGAGTGCCTTCAGTTCTCAGTTGTGAGAGCTCCTCTCGATTCTTTTCTTTTGTGACCATTCTTTTTTGCCTTTCTTATGCTAAAAAGATTTACTTTTTAAAGCTTTTAACTTAAAAGAACATACTTCATAGAGAAATGGTGATTTTAAGGCCAGCTGAAAAGGCCGACAACAGTCCTACAATTGCCACATGGCCTCTGCCTTCCTTTGTACAGGGTGGCAATTTGGCCTTTAGGGGAAAGACCAGCACTTGCAAAGCACCTGTGGGGTCTTATCTGTGGCTGGGACCCCTGGGTGATGCTGGGCGTGGGCTGCTTGTACCAAAATCCTGTGCCTAGTGGGGAGATGGATGAACAGTGTCTGTGTTTCTGTTTGTGGGAGAACATCCTTTGTGCCCACACTGACTTGGCAGCAGTGATCATCTGAGCGTCACCTTGTGGCATCTGAGCCCCGCCTTCCATGTTTGTGTCACTGCTGGGAATGTGATTGTGTGCAAGTGTAAAGGAAAAATAATCTTGTGGTGGCTGATTTGAGGATGGTTTGAAGAAAACTGATTAAAACACAGCTGATGCTGCGGTTTTGTTATAAACTTGTGTGAAGTGCCCATGAGGTTATTTGGGAAATAGAATGCAATGCTGAGTGTGCCTGAAAAAAAAACCCCACAGAAAGGAAATAAGCTATTAATCATAGAAAACAAAGAGAAAAGGACACAAAGGAGACATTTTCTTCCATGCCACTTCTTCAAAGTGATTCTTCTTTATGCCATCTGATGTAATTTTGGCACTGGCTGAGGTGATGTTTCTAGCAAACCACTTCACTCTGTGTTTTGTTTTCCTCTTTTTCATCTCTGATTGACAGTCCCACCAAGAAATAACAGTGAAAAATTCATGAGGTCAATCCCCAAGTGATTCAGAAAGGACTTTCATGGGATTAGATAGAGGCAGTTAAATTTCCTCGGGCACAAGTGTGTTTTGAGGAAAGGGATAAAAGTGTATTATTCTCTGGATAATCCTGGCTGAAATATAAAGGACCACTTTTGGTGAATAATTAGAGAAAGTGTCCCAAAACTATCTTTGATTGGTATAGCATAAAAACATGTATTAACAGAGATGAAAGATATTTTTGCTTTGGCTCCAGATGAGTGAATAATCTGTTGTATTTTACTTGCATTGAATTGTAACTTTTATTATTGGTTCACTTTAGTGACAATAGTGACTCAGTACCTCTGACTGAGTCAGAAGAGTACAAAATTATTAAATGAGTATTAAGGTGAATTTTTATTTTACGGCATGACTTGTGTTCTTGCATTTTCCTTCATTTTCTTCCTCTATAGGTAAGGGAGTTTTGTTTTGCTTCATTTGTTTTTTAAACTCTCACAAGAAAACATAAAAATTATATGTATGACTGACATTAATTTGTATTTATGATCTGAATTGCTCAGAGATAAGAAGTTCTTTGTTCCTATGTGCAGAAGAATAGCTACAGAATTAAGCTCTGCAGCATTGACCCCCTTCATGTAAGAGTCTGCTGTGTGCTGGGATCAGCCTCAGGGCCAGACCAGGAGGAGGTAAAGAGCCCCAGGAAACCAAATGCTTTTCTGTGTTGGTCTGCTGGTGCTTACAGAGGGACTTTCTGAGCGGGGCTGAGGCAAAGGGCTTGCAGTGACATGTAGCCAGAGAACAGCCAGTCCAGGAGCTCTGGAAATAACCAGTATTTCTCAGGGTGTGTGGGGAAGGTGGTTTGTTCACAGCCTCTCGGGGCTGCTGGGAGAACACCAGCACCAAAGCACGTGTGCTGAGGGGGCTGGCAGGAGCCTTGAGTGCAGCCCCCAGGACAAGGGCGCTGCCTGCTGAATCCTCACTGTACCTTTGGGGTTTCTCTCGGATTGTCACGTTGAGCTGAGTTTGGACAGGTGTTCTTGTCCTTTATGGAATGAGATTTGCCTTGGTCTTGCTGACTTTATCCTGTGTGCATCTGAAGCTGCCCATTTCCTTTGTTTCTGTGGCTCGTGGTAGATGCACTGTGACCTTCTGTGGGGGAAAGAGGAAGAGAAATTACAAAGTCTGCGTGATCTTGATGGAAGCAACATGTTTGGTGCTTGCCAGTTTGAATAGTGTCAGCCAGGTCATCAGCACATGTCAGAATCACAGTTCAGAACCACTGTCCTTGGATAATTCATTACCATGATAGCTGTAAGCTTTCACGCACTGCTCTGCCAAAAGGAAAAATGTAACATTTATAAAGAGAAATCATATGGAAAATTGGTACTTATAAGAAAAAAAAAAAATCTGTATTTTTTTATGACAGTGTTAAAATAATTTTTGGGCAGTCTAGATATGTTATGGCAAAGTGTTTACCTGAAGATTACTTCTTCCTTTGTGTGATGTGTAGGTATATATTTACCTATGGGCTGAAATAGGCTTTGTGTCTTTAAAGTTTTAGTTTTATGAAAGAAAAACGTGTCTCTTCGAAAAAATATAAATATGCTCCCTTTGTCTGATATCTTGGCAGTGCACATTCTCCGTCCATCTAATTCTCAGTGAGAATTGTCCCTGCTCTTCAGTGTGGCTGTTTTGGTTCTGCTGAGACTATCTTATACCAATGAATGATTTCTAAACACCACAGAGCAAGTTTGAGGGGATTCACTCGTCTTGGGAAAATTTGGGGGCTGTACTGAAAGAAAAAGTTACAAAGTAACTTCCCTGTTACAACTCACGGCACTTAGTTTCCATTATTGCCTAGTTTAATTAGATCTACAGGTAAGATATACAAAATTAATCTATTTCTGATGAGGCCATGATTCCTTAATGCTCTCAGAACATCTGGGCTGCCTCTTGCTGTTTTACACAAACTCATTTTCTGCCTTTCAGCTTGTGTTTCTGCTGTTTTTCCAGGGAAGAGCTGAATCCATTTGCCTTTAACAGCAGAGGAAGCTGAGGGTATGAGCACTTTGATACTGTGGGCATTAACTGAGCTATTTCACAGAAAGCCTCTGGAGAGGTGTTGGAAGGACTTGGAGTCTGCGAGCTTCCACAGTTGGGTGGTCTGTGAAACAGCCCACTCAGAGCCTGGATGAGGTGGGAAAGGAAAGAATGCAATTACAGCCTAATTAGAAATCCAGATTCTCTTCTGCAAAATGTGTAGTTTCCTTTTCTGCCACAAAAGTGACCTTTAAGGCACTTAAAAACAAATGCTCCAGCAAAGAAATTACATAGTTCAGAATAGCCAGTAACCACTGGTTAGGTTTTCTTTTTGATTCAACTCTGAATTTTGATTCAATCTCCAACCACTTGCCTAGTGGCTGCTCTGATGGGAGAATAGAGCTCAGTCATTACAAATCTCCCCCATAAAACCTCTTTGACATGGGTGTGTTCCAAGAAAAAGGTTCTTTTTTCCCTTCCTCCTTCCTGCACCCCTGAAATGAGCATATTCCAACTACAAGAAATTTTTTTGGAATATCCTTAACACCGATAACTAGCAGCTGCTGAGTACTTTTTTTGTAGAGGAGTGAAGTAGTGTGGTCGGAGCAATGTGGGAACTGGCCTTTCTGGAGAAGAGGCAGTCACTTGTGAACATGATTAATGACAAATCCATGCTGTGATGCTGACTGGGTACTTGCTTTGGGTGGTGCCTAAGGAATTTATTAGGGGGTAAAAACAGTTTGCAGAAAGATCAGTTTACTAAATGGGTCTAGCAGAGGTTTTTCTTCAAATTTACTACAAGTTTTAGGATTGCAGGAAAGCATCTCTCCTCAAATGTATTGTTAGATTCCTAGTGGAAATACTTGTCAGATACTCACAGTCAGATTTCATACCTGATTTAATCTCTGCATAACTGTTAACTAGATTTTATTGATTATTTATGTTAACTATATATTTTAAAATGTCAATTCCCTTACTGCAGAGTTCTCAGATCATTTAGAAGCTTTATTTTTTCCCTTGACTTAGTCATGTCTCTTGAATCTAACCAAGGAAAGCAGGAAGCAGCATGGAGCTGCGTGAATCACTCACACCAAGCAATATTTAACCTTGGGGTATCTTTTCTTCCTTTGCAGTGACTATTTCACTGTCAAGGGATGAATTGTCCATGAGTCCTGTTAGAACCAAGCTGTGGATAATGAATTTCCACGGCAGAGAATGACTCAATGCTTCCCAATGGGTGATACAGGAAAGAGCAAAACAAATGAGGAAGATGTGCTGCAAGGCCCAGGCTCTCCAGTCTGACTCAGCTATGCCTGCCTTGGGCTTCTATTTCAGTATCCTTTTAAATCATCTGTTCCTCTGCTGAGATCCCTTACAGTAATGCAAGCAGACTTTGTGAGCTGGGCCCTCTAAACTGACCTGAGATGGGGAAAGGTTACTGCCTAAACTGGGACAAGGGCTCCACTTATGTGTTTGGAAGAGATACTGTTGATGAAATTAAGTTAAAACTGTTTTTTACATAAGCATGGGTATTTTGTCACCATGTGAATGATTGGTATACTCAATATTGGTAACTGACTTTTTAGGGGAAGAAAAAATTGAACTTATTAAAATATTTCAAGGCAAAGATGAGGACATCATCTGAATGCCACTGGGAACAGAGGTAGCAGCAATCCCAAGCAGTAATAGAATCACAGGCAACAGGAACCTACAGGATTTGTGAAGCCATTTAACCTACTTCCCTGCCCCAGGGCAGGATTAATTTCATCTGGTGGAGTTTCAGACAAAGCGGTACATGAAATGTTCATTTACACTGCTAGGCAGAATTTCAGTTTGCCTGGGTTACAGAACTAGCTGGTGAATACAGCCCGGAGGGGAGGAACCTCTGCTCAGGGGACTAGTCGGGGATTTGATATCTGTCAAGCTAATTCTGTGATCCATCAGATCACTCTGGTCATTCCCTCTCCATTGTACAGTGTGCAGCGTACAAAAAAGGACCGAGCAGGCTGCAAGCACCTCTTGGGGCACTCAGATCAACGGGGCCATACAAAGACACCAGTTCTCACTCTGAAAACCAGCGTAGCCCCGGGGCAGTGTGTGTGATTTACCAAGCCCCGCTGGTGGGACAGTGCTGCTTTGTTTTACCTGGCGCTGGGAGCTCAGGTGTCGTTTTACTGTTCTTTATTACACGATGCGGGTGTGCTCTGTCCAGTCCCGGGAAACTCAGGAGGACAAGGATTGTAAAGCATCTCGGATCAGCTCACACACAGAGGCACTTACGTGCACATCCACTTGTTCATCACAGGTACCTACATGTGTTCTGTTTGTCTCTGCCTCCCTGAACGCGGGCACTCACCAGAGCATTTGCCCCTGTCCTGCTGGATTTTTGCTATTCCAGTAGATGTCCCATCTGTGAAATAAAAGTAGCTTTCTCCTGTCTCGCTGTGGTGATTGAGAGGTACACGGTGACAGGGAGTGTAAAACACCCATAGCAGAGGAAAGTTCAGAAAATCTATACCGGTGTAAGGAGTCTCTTGGGTCGTTTGTCCCTTTGCTTGTCTGAAGTTATTCCCGATTTATATCACCCTGATGGAATCATCAAGTCCGGGTTGCAAATAACAGATGAATCTAGCATGGCTAAGAGGAGAGTCTTGAAGGTCGAAATTGTGTCCACAAACTCTGCCCCAGTTCAGTCCCAGGCACAGTAACCCCATTCCCGCACAACGCCAGTGTCCTGTTTCACTGATGGCGTCGGTCCCTCCCATCCCGTCGCTGGGTTTGCATTTTGGCAGGCTCACAGGCAGCTCTGAGGAGTGTTTGATCTCCGTTTTTTCTGTGTGACACTTTTCCTGAGGCTATCACAAGGAACACAGAAAGGCATCTGCTCATCCGTAACACATCTGAGCGCAGCGGGGCGCCGGGCTCGTTAGCACCTGTTAACAGGGACAATGGCATTTGCATTTCTAAGGGTAAATGTGGAGAGCCGTGCTGGAGTTTGGGTGGTTTGGGGTGTTTTGTTTGGAATTCTTTGCACATACTAGCCTGGTTTAGCTTCTTTATGTTGCTTTTTCAGCAAAGAAACCAAAACAATATTGAACTATCGAGCAGGGTACTTAAACTACTAAGTACCTTTGAATCTTTTTATTGAAGTCTGCTCCGTTTGACCTGAATCTGAGGCTCTTCTGTGCCAATTCAAGTTACTTTTAATGAGTATATTTTATTTCTTCTGTATTGACTTGTTTTAGCTTCTTGCTGTTACAGTCTGTTTATATGTGTGTTGTGCCGGACCCTATAAAAATCCCTTTTTTGAGAGCTTTAAAGCTGACAGTACCGTATGAAACTGTAGTATGGTTTAATCACATTTTTCTCTTTTCTTCTTAATCAGCTGTTATGGGTTCTGCCAGACGGTCAGATTACTGTCACCGTTCGTCCAGAAATCTGCCTGGGTTGTTCTTTATCTTCTCTTCCTAAATCAGGGTACCCTCGTCTTTCATATTTATATTTATTATATAAATATTATTTCATATTTATATTTATTATAGAAATATTATTTCATATTTATGTAATAGTCGTCTTTCAGGGACCCTTCCTTTTCCAGCATTATTGTCGCTCTTAAAACCAAACAGAAAACCCCCTCGATGTTGGTGACGGCCCATTAAGCACTACGGACACCAGTAAATTCAGCATATGCCAGCAGTTTGCTGCAGTTATTCCTCAGTCTGATGAGAGCAGAGCTTGCCAGCCCGGTGCATGCATTACAGAAACTCGTCCTGTTACTCACTAGAGCTGCAGCCTCCCTCTGAGGCTGAATTTAGGTTCGAGTGTCTTCTCTCCTCTCCTCTCAGCCTTTTTAATCAGACATCATAAAGTACATTAGTAAATGACTTGCTTTACCACTTGCACGGTTAATGAGCGCAGGGCAGAGCGGTGGCTCCCCTAAAAGCTCGCTGGTGAATGGATTGATTTCAGTCCCCTTGGAAAGAGACAATTCTGTAACGGTGCCAAGCGAGGCATCTCCTTGTGACAAATTCATTTAAGCACAGGCAGTTCGTGCGGGAGCCACGTTCTCGGCTGACACGCTGGTACGGACTGGTAATGGCAGCGATATTAGGGGGTGCATTTGGAGAAGCTTAGACCCTGATCCTATCTACAAGTCCCCGTGAGAGAACAGATTTGGCAGTGGACAGACAAGGATTATGTGTTGCATCAGGAATTAATGTGGTCCCCCGGGTTTTAAGACTATAACCATGCACGATGGGTATTCTTCTATTTTTTTTTTTTTACAGAAGTCATTACATATGAGCAACACATTTAGATATTTTTTATTACGCCTCCAGTCTCAAAAAAAAAAACCCAAACAAACAACACAAACCCCACCAAACCAACTCGCAACAGCAACAAAACACCACCAAAAAAACCTCAACAAAAATAATATGGAGTTTCAAGATAATTTGTAAGCCTACAAAAGGTAGGAAAGGGGGATTGGGATGGGGGATTTTGCTTGTATTTGTTTATTTTTTGGTTGTTTGTTTACATTTATCTAAAAACTAGGATGATTTTAATTTTACACTTTAATTTTTTAACTATACACTGAAAGCAAATCTTGTAACTTGGAATCAAAGTCAGAATTCCCACTACTTTTGCTAGTTGCCATTATATTCTAGGCTAGTCGGAGTAAGGCAGGGAAACCTCTGGAGAGCATTGTGCAAATCCTAGCTCTCAATGTGTCTGAGTGAGATGCAAAATAGTAAACCTGATTGTTTTGTTTTGTTGATGAGTAAGACTTCAAGACTAGTTTATAACAGATAAAAGTTTACTTTTTTTCCTATGCTTATAATATCTTTATTTCCTACATCTGCACAATCTTGAGTTTCTTTACTTCAGTTATTTCCCCCTGACTCAGTACAGGCAATTCATGTCTCCTATTTTTGCTTGTAAGCCTCAAGGATTTACATAATTTTCTGGGAAACACAAACCAGGTCCAGGCTAACGAGTGTTTGTGAACCTTAACACTACTTAAAGAACAGATGATAAAAAATAGAAGTAAAATAAACCATCCAGCTTGGCTGTTTCACTATAAGATCTCTTGGAATTTGTGGCCTGACTCAGCATCTTTGAACACTTGGATCTGATAGTACAGCATCATCCAGAACATGTCCATGAATCAAAAGATGACAGTTAAGAACAACAAAGAAAACCTCCTAAACTATTCATTTAATTTGTACTCCATGGTTAAATTTTAAAATTCCCTTTTGTAGTGGTAAAGAAAGTGGTCAGGAAACATTTGAGAGCATAGTGGGTCTTGGCAAAAACAGTCCTGCTCTCCCTTTCTAATAGACATTGACCCCAAAAAAGGCTAAAACCCATGTAAGCAGTTTTGCAGTTTTAGGTTATGAGCAGTGTTCTTGCTCCCTGTACGACATTTATTATCAGTGTGGGTATTGCCCCTCCATGGAAACCCTCCAGCAATATTCAGATTAGTAAAGAGGTTGATAAAGGATGAACTCCTTCCTAGCAGGCAATGCGTTAGCAGCAACAATTTTACTGTTAGCGAATATTTTGAAAATTTAAATTCATGCAAATACATGGAGCAGCTAAAAAAATTATAACAGATTTTTTTTATGTGCTATTCTTTTTCATGTACAGTTTTTCCTATACAACTTCTGATATTCCTTCACTTTTTTAAAGCTTTTTTTTTAAAAAAAAAAAAAAAAGGAGAGCAAATGGGAAACTTTTGCCCTGATTTTCTACCCTAAACAGGTTGATGTGCAGTTTATTACAGGTTAAATCACACTAGCTACCCTTTGTGTGAACTTTCACTGGGCTCAGATGCAATCAGGAAGAACAATTAAAGTCCTGTAAACTACAGATTAATTCTTATTGATTGCTCTAGTTTGAGAGCCCCCCAGGGTCTGCAGCTTTATCCTGCAGACAGTTATGCCCACATCTATCTTCACCTTCTGGGAGAAGTTATTTTGTCCTGTGGCTGGAAACGTGACCACGTGTGATGCTCCTCACCAGCTGTGGCAGCGGCTTCTGTGGCTTCATTTTATACATTTATATAAAATATATTCAGCAGAGTGTACGTCGTGCTCTCTGAACTGGCAAAGGACTCAGGGGAGGAATGGGTTAAGAAATGAGCTTTACCCAGGCCACACACGAGCTGTAGCACTCCCATCTCCCTGTTAGTCTGATCCAGACAGTGAGGGACAGGGAGAGGTGTCAGTCTCCTGCCAGGGGTAACACACAGAATCCTCCCCTGCTCTTGTAAGGGGGCTGAGCAGCCCCAGCCAAGGGAACCCAGAGGAGGGACGGCCTCCAGACCGAGTCTGGGAACTGGGGGGAATTTAAGAAGCAGCTAAGGTTTATTTACATTAAGACCTGTGGAAGAGAGTGAGGTGTTCTGCGTGCACTGAGGCAGCACTTGATAGTTGGCGTTTCTTTATTACGTTCTTTCCATGGTTCTAATAATCGTGAGGTGATAAAGCAGCCCGAATTTAACCATCTGCACTAAAACAAATCATATGAGCTACTCGTCCCTTTTCGGGCACGGTGCACCTGGGTGGCTGCAGGGTGATCAGCTGGCAAATTGCCTGTCCATATGCTGATACACCTGGCTGCGTGCTGGGCGCTGAAGCAATGCTGCCAGGGACTGCTCAAGTGGATGGACACGTTTAATGGAAAGTTTTCAGAGTTACAGAATTTATGTCTTATAATATATCAGCAGATTTTTAATCCCTCACAGGCTTTGCAACTGTTACTTACCCAAAAGTTTTAGTAGAAGTTCAAGTCATGACATGTATAAACCAAGCTTCGAAGGAAAATGAAGACATAGGTGAGGGGAAGGTAGGAATTCTTAAAGTAAGGGGGAAATTATCCTTGTGTGTGTATGTGTGTGTACAGACTATTTTGTTTTACTGCTAGTAATTTTTGCTACAAGCAGATTTTCAAGGAGCTCATTGGTGATGTGTTGTCCTGCAGCAATTGAGATGTGCAAATGTAAACAACGGAGCACAGAGCAGCCCTGCAGCAGGAGTCTCACTGGTGGGGCAAAGAACTCAGCTGTGAGGAGCTGGCTGTGTTCAGAGCTTTTCTGGTCGGGCCAGGTGCTGGGTTTGGTGGTTGCTAACACCACCCAATGATCAGGTAGGACATGCCACAGAGCTTGTTTATAATGCTTTTCTCCATCAAACAAAATAGTGTCTATAGTGGTGAATAATAACTTCCAAATTAATCTCACACTGGCCAGTTTGTCCAGATGTTTATCTGAAAAAAAAAGACCAACACTTCAGTCATTTTTGTTACTAAAGCAGAGCCTGGACTGGTTCCAGCTGCATCCCCTGGTTTACTGAGTGTTGGGTTGCTTGCAGAATTTTCCATGCAGAAGGAATTAAAAGAAAGCAATTTTTTCTCTTCTTCTCTCTTCTTCTCTCTTCTCCTGTCTTAATACCCTTTTAAGCTTATGAACCACATATTACTCAAAAATAAGTGCTAGGAGCAAACCTAAATTTAACATTGTTTTCAATAATACTTTTGCAGACATTGAGAACCAATACCAATTCTCTCTGAAAGAGTTTCAAATCTTCGTGTTTAATTACTGGGGAGATCTGATTGCTGTAAACGGATAACTGCAGTTGGCTGTGCAATCTGCAGCTGACTGACAGTGCACTTAAAGGGACTCTCAAACAGTAATGGCCACGTGCACTCCTTTATGCACGTGGAAGAGGTGTGTAATTACCCACAGGTAGTGTGAGCAAGGAATTCTTGCTTTCTGAGAGGACTTGAGGATAAATTTTGTAAATATATGATTTTATTATGAATTTTCCCTGTAACTGTTCACAGGAAATACTACAAAATAATTTAATATTTGAAATATTGGAACTACAAACGTCTCACTTCTTCAATACAGATTTTTATACTCCTACTGTTTATACTTAAGTGGTACAAATGTTGTCATTTTCCTTATAAACTCCTTTATTTTCATGGGTTGATTGTGTCAGATGATGAGTTTTGCCATGGGGAACTAACTCTTAGACAATTTTCTTTCAGATAAATCCTACTGATTTTTTTTTATTATTATTTTATGAAATTATACTAGGGTTTACATTTAGCAGGAATGTCTTATGAATTTGGAAAAAGTATTGTTCTCTCCTAGAAATTTTAAACTTTTCTGAAGAAAATGCATTCATGCAACAGAATCCTATTACATTCTGTGGGATATTTTTGAA
Source organism: Pseudorectes ferrugineus (assembly GCA_008033365.1). Taxonomy (NCBI): domain Eukaryota; kingdom Metazoa; phylum Chordata; class Aves; order Passeriformes; genus Pseudorectes; species Pseudorectes ferrugineus. The sequence goes on from QWTY01023656.1 coordinate 40,249, forward strand.
GTAATGCATAAAAACTCGGTTTTGTTATACTAATTTTTATTAAGTTTTGATAACGTATAGCCCTCTGGGGTTTTTGATGGAAAAATTAAGAAAATTCAAATTTAACCAGGTGTATGGTTGATAGTCTATTTGTTTTTTGAATTCAATTTAGTATCTAAAGTCTCTTTTGCCTTTTAGTGAAAGTATCAGTACAAGAACATGTTGCTTCAGCCTTAATTTTAACTAATACTAACAGAAAGGAAAGGTTCTTTAAATAACTGTGCACTGGAGGAAATTAATCTGTGTAGAATTTCTCAGGTAATATTAATATATGGAAAATTGAAAGGAAGGGGAAACCAAATGGACTCCAGTCACCAATTGTGCAAACAGTGGGCTCTTATTTCTTTATTTCTTTTTATTTTTATTTTGAACAGCACATGGTGAACTTAAAAATTGTGGGTATATAGTTACATGACATAATTTGTTCATTTAAATATAGTTCTTAAGGAATCTTGTAAATCTTAGTTTTTATGCAATGGACTTTTTAATGTGTTTATACAAATGTTGCAAGTTTAGTCTGAGTTCAGCTGGGTTCAGCTGAAGGTGATGAAAGTTGTAGGTCTCTTGTAAAGTACTTCCTTAATGGCTCTTTTTTTTATAAATATGAAGTAGATATCTTTAAATTATTTAAGAATTCAATTTAAAATGTTTCTTTAAAAAATTGGGAATGATATACTGTGGCACTGATTGTCTAATCTGGGATGTTATTGATCGTACCTTGATGCTGACAGAACTGTTTTTCTTCCTTTTGTGGCTTTTTCACCTTCAGAACTTGCACAAGGTGACTCAGATATCCACAGGCATATTCAGTGATATGTAACATTCATAAATTATAAATCTCCAAACAGAGTCTGAAGTTATAATTAAAAGGAAATGGAAATGTGTTGGGGTTTTTTCACCCGAAGTTTGTAGATATTCGTAGGTAGTCAAACATGTAGAAATTAAATTGTCTGAGGTTTGCCATTCAAGGGCTGTCTGTGCCACGGTTCAGAGTCCACAAAGTAGGATGTCTTCTTTTATTAGTAACACACAAAATAAAGATATTAAAAAAATATAGTCTCAGTTGAACACCATTACTGTATGGCATAAATATTCACACTGTTATTAGTACAGACTGCAAATACACAAGTGAAAATCCCCTACCTTGTTGTACTTTTGTGCTTGGGTAGGAATTGCTCTGAATTTAAAATCAACAAGCAAATGGAAGAAGTAAACAAGGAAATGATCCAGACTCCCCCCGCCATCTGCTTGAAATACTATATTTGAAATCTATGTAATGGGAGTTACCACTATTTGCTTTCCAGACCAAATGCCATTGTAACTCAGCGAATAAATTAGCAGTAATAATAGCAGTTGTGAATTAGTGAATGAATTTTGGCTTTTTTATCTTTCTATTTCCCCATTCTCCTCAAGCAGACTGGGGACAACTTTTTGTTTATTTTGGTTTTTGTTTGTTATTCACAGGTTATTTCAGCAATTCATTGCTGGTTGGCAAATCATTTCAGTCCCTTACTGTGAAAATTTGCTGTTTGTTTTCTGATGGTTTGGGTTTCTGTTCCACAGTGAGTTTCATATGTACAGGATCTTCTTTAGTTTGATGCTCTTACATGAAATTTTAGGAAGAGTAATTTAGTGCAATGAGAGTAGAAACCAAAATTAACATCTCAAACCTGTCAGAATTGACTGACATACATTTTATCTCAGTTAAGGTTATAGGACCTTATATGCCTACATGTAGTTCTTGAAAGAACTGTAGGTTCATGGAGCCTGTACAAAATCAAAGACAGAATTTGTCAGAGGAAAGGAAATGATGTAATATATTTTCCTCTGTTCACTTAAACCCTGAACTACTCTGGAATCACATGTTATTTCTAAACGGCAGAGATGAATTATACAAGGGAAAATGCAAAACTCCTGTTGCATAGCTTTTTTTCTGATAATTTTTTATTTAGAAATAGCAAGGTAAACTTCTACACGGATCTTACCCAGCACGTCTGCAAAGGGGCAGTTGGTACAACAGGTGTATCACAGCGCTTATTTCATAGTTACTGCTGCATATTTGTGGGTTTGGAGGGTGAAGGAGAGAGTTTGTACAGCTTGATGGAGCCTCAGTAAACATTACCATCTATGTTTTGTACTGAGAATCAATAGATCTCTCTTTTTTCTATAGCAGATGGGGCAGATGATCAAGGGTCTTTACCTCTTTCAGGAATTTGTGTTTTACTTTTGGTTTGCATTCTGGTTGCATGAAGCAGAGGAGTTTTGTTCGTTGTTTAGATAGAAAAATACGATTTAAATATTGTGTTGGGCTTTTTTCTTCTTTGCAAAAGGTGCTTTTAGGACACAGCTTCTTTGTGATGCCCTTTGCTTGGTATCTGCTCCTGCACAGCTGCTCTCACGCGCTTACCTGGGGTGTAGCTGGTGGCAGAGCTTACATACAGACTAGGAAAAGGTTTACCTTCCTGAGGATTGAAAGAGCTGCTAAGTGGCAGAAAAAGAACTCGTTGATGCCTCTGCAAAGAGTCCTACACTTTCTAAACATTTGAGAAATGGTGATTGTCAGCACTCACACAGCACAGATGTGAGAAAATGGGGATGATTCACTGGCAGATTTACTGGAGGCAAAGCCCAACTCAGCTGTTCAGGCAGGATTTTGCTCTGCCCTTGAGACTCATCCGTTTGGATGGGGCAGCCACCAGATCCTTCATCCCTGATACTCACACTTGCTTACAACTATGAAATCTATTTCCTTGAGATGAAACATCACGGTTGTGTTTTAGAATACTGTCTTGTTATACAGAGTCTTAGTGGTCAGTGGTTAACAGGTGGTACTACTGCTTATTACTGTTTAGTTTTACAGTCTTACTGTATGGATGGTGTGGGTCCACAAGTAACATCTATTAAATGTATTTACACTGCATGTGGCTTCTCTGGAGAGTAACAGTCACTGATTTTCCACTCCACATAGAAAGTAGCATCAGGTTATAAAAAATACCTTTGGAGCAAAGGTAATCCTATTTTTATTTCTGCTCGATACTGTGGAAATTAGCTTGCTTGGGGCTTTCTTTGCATTAAAAAAAAAAAAAAACAACCAAAAACAAAAAACAAAAAACCACCCAACTTTAGTCTGCCAGAAGTGTTCGTTATTTGCTTATATTATTGATTTAAAATCTCTCAGTAGAATAACAAGGATAGATTCTCGAGGAAGCACAAATACCTGCCCGTGACAAGTTGACAAAACCGTGGTGGTGAAAGTGAAACATTTGTCAATAGTATCTGCAAATGCTTCCCTCGCCTGCAGGTTGTCACTGTCACCATCACCCATTTGGTGTGGCCAAATACCACGAAGCCAAGGTCCCGTCCCCCGTGTGAGGAGTGCCTGTCAGCAGTGAGTGTGGCACACAGACACCTCGGGCACTTCTCAAGTGCACCGGATCGCCTGGTGTAACCTACTTGTGACTTTTATTTGCTATGTCAGGGGTACGTGTTACAGTCTCAAAAACTCCTGTGTGATTATGTGTTCTTGAGCCCAGGGTTAGATGAAGATTAGGGGGAACATCAAAGCTGCAGTTAAAATGAAAAGAGATGAGCTAAAGCCAAGTCATTAGAGATCCCTTTGAAGTGTTTACAGATTAAGCCCTGTCTCTTTTAAGTGGAATACTTATCTGCCTTTCAATATTTAAATAATAAGACACGACAGGCAGTGCTTTTCTGAAGGGTTATTGTATGGCTGTGCTGTGCTGAAGGCATCAGGCCAGAGGCAAGTGACTTCAGTCGTGGAAAACCTGTAATAATCCTTTAAATATCTCTCTATGCCGATGTTAAGCAGATCTTTTGAAGGTGAGAAGACCACACAGTAACACTTCCAGGTGAGTGAGTGTTGTAGATGATGATGTGGCACTGGCATTGGCCAGACTCGGGGATGGCTTTGAACGTGATGCTTGTGTTTTAGGACAGATAATAGATCTTCCTGTAAGATGTTTTAATGATGTTTTACAAGAAACAAATTTATTATCTCTTGATCAATTTGAAACGCCTCCTGTTCCTACTACCTGTGCTAATTCCTTTTGACCTGCCAATCTTATTACAATTGTTAGAACAAGCACAGGAGACCTGGTGGACTGTTACTGTGCATCTGTTAATGCAAACGAGGGTAAAGTGAGTCTCAGAATGTTTTTCTGCATAGAAAGAGACAGTTGGCTTTTTGTGTGTGGATATAGTGGGTATATATATTGAGAAAACTCATGACATTCCACTAATAATTCTAAATATTCATAGCCATACCTAGAATTATTACTTTTATAGTGTAAAATTAAACATTGTTTTTTGGTTGGGTCTCTGTACAAAGTGCTTTTTCCCTGGAGAACCTGCAGTACAAGGGTTAATGGAATCATAAAATAATTTATTTTGGAAGAGACTTCTGCAGGTCATCTGATCTAGCTTCCTAAGATGAAATACAACAAGAGAGACAGATGGGAGGCAGGTATGGAATAATCAATATAAGTACAAAAAGGATGCAATTCCCATCCAGGTCCAGTCACTGCCACTGGATGCAGACTTCTGTGTTTTAACAAGTAGTGGTGAGCTGTGACAAGTCCTTTGAGGGACAGCTTGAGCAGCAGGTGCACTGAGAAATGAGTGGCACTGAGCAGGAAGGGGAGGGAAAGGGGAGGCCTGTTTCTGCTTTGTAAAAAAAATATTCTCCATTTTATAATGATAAATTTGCATTCCATGGAAGGGTTTCTGTGCTTGACTTTAAAAGCGAGAAACTGTAGGTAGTGGAATGAAATGCACAGTCCTGCCAAGTGATGGCATTTACTGGGGAAAAAATGATCATAATAATGGCTTTGGATAATTGCAACTACATTTCATGGAAACATGGTACCCTAAACAAATGTCTTCTGTGCAGTTTTACTGCAGCCTGTGTATTCATGCCTTCCCTTGAGAGCTGTTGCTGTAATTTCTGTCGGGGCACCTCCCAGGCTGTTGTAGGAGGGAGTGTGTTCCTGGCTGGTAGTAGCTGGTCTGCCATAGGAGATTGGAATTAGATTGGGAGTGATCTTAATCTGAGGTGGGGGGAAGATGTTTCAAAGGGAGTTGTAAAGTAAATCCTCCTCTGTTTGAATGAATGTTGAACACGTACAGATGCCTGTGGTGGACACGACTCTGTCCTGGCTGCTTGTCAGTGGGAACTTGATTCCATGAGAATCAACTTTCCTAAGGTTCAAACCCTCTTTTCCTGATGATGTAAAGATGGAGGCCTGATAACTGAGATGTTGTAAGCAGCTGGCGTGCTCCCTTGGTTCCACAAGTCTTTTTCAACAGGATGAGTACTGCAGAATGATTACCTGTAGGTCCCAGGTCAACTAATGTGAGCTCAATATGCATCGTGGGTTTTGTGGGTCACTTTCCATAAAAAACCTCTGCATTCCACACCTACATTTTCCTATTTATTTGTTTAGTGCCATTTACAGTGGTAATTTACAAAAAAGGTAATTTGTTTTTTCACAGAAGGAAAATATTTCTTTTTGACACGGTGCCTTTCAATCCACATCTGATGCCTTTTTAGTGTTTAAAATTTTACCATTAGAGTTACAGATCATTCATCATTGTCATTGCTGGAACGGAAGGTGTCTAATTGTAGTGCTTTTAGTATGATGAAGACTGACTACCCCCTTCCATGCTCCATCACTGCCATTCTCTACCAAGATACCTGTGGAGTTTTTGTCAGGGCTTGCTGAAGCAGCTGACAAAGTGCTCAGAAGCTGAATATTTTCTGTGTTTGACATCTGGTTCCCATATAAAGAAAAACTAAAGAAGTTACACAGCAAGCTGACCAGCAAATTTGATTACATTTAATATGTATTTCTGATAATGTGAGAGGTTTCTAGGAAAAACTGATTTCCCAAACTTCACAATCAAGTCAGAGTAACAGCCCCTGTGGCCCAAAGCAGGAGCTGGAATGTGCAGGCAGTGCCCGCTGCGTGGGCACAGGTTGAGTCAGGTGTGCTGCAGTTGGATCAGTGACAGCAGCCCCAGCCTGGGAATCTCTCCTTAGGGATGTGTCCGTGTCCCTGTGCATGTGGAAGCTGTTACATGTGCTGGAGCTCTGCGCCTGTGTGGCCGCAACCATGGCAGTGTGGGTGGTTTTCCTCTTTTGGGGATATTTCAGTTTTGCTTAGCAATAATATTTTCAGTTCAGCAAATACTCTTTGCTGAAAGGTTCAAGTTAAATTCCAAACAAAATTGCTGTATCATAATGAAATCCCCTCGGGTTTGTCCTGGCATGAGAGTACCTGTGCAACTGGCAAGTACTTTTCTCTGGGTAGAAGGTCATTTTTTGGTAATGTGCACACGACACATAATTTTCACATTAATGCTGTTTTCTGCTTGCAACAGTTAAAGGCACAATATTTGGCAGCATTCCTGCTAAAAAATATACCTTAGAAGATTGCTTTTTCATTATTTTTTCCCCTAAATTCAAAAATGGATTTGGATTATAAATGAAACAAAATTATACCTTTATAAAGTACATCTGGAAACTATAGCCAGACTCAAACTTCCAGTTTCTCCCTGTCAAACACAGAGTGCCAGGCAAGGAGTCCTGTTAGGTGAGGGAAATAGATACAAGGAAATCACAGAATTCTTGCAGATGGTTAAAGGGGCATTGAAAGGTCTCCACTGTTTCAGAGCCTTACGGGTATCAGATGTTGTATTGTGTCTTGTGTGAAGTGTTGTCCCCTAACATGGGGATAACCATCAGTATCACATCATAGGAAAGCTTATTAATCATTCATGAATCTTGTATTGACTATTTCTAAATGTACCTTAATATGTTATCCAGAAGACACAGGCAAAAGGATTCTGAAGAAGGCAGTAATTTATGGTGAGAATTCCTATTTTTATCTGCTGCAGGTTTCCACATTGCTTGAGCTTTCCTTGCACAGGGCACAGCTGAATGGCTCTCAAGCAGTTTCCTGACAAGTGTCATTTTCAGATTCTATTCTTTTTGCCACTTCTCTCCAAAACTGTCAATATGTTAATTTATTACATTTTTTTTTTTCCAGTGGAAAACTGCAGAGTGTTTGTGTTTCTTTGCTAGGTGAGGAGGATTGGTAGATGAGTTGATTATTATGTGTCAGGTGAGAGAAAGCTCAGGCTGAGAAAAGCAGGAAATAATTGCTTGGTGAGAGTAGCTGTACTGCGTGGTGGGACATGAGGGGCTTCAGGTTGTTCTGCCCGAGGTGTTTGGGTGGGAGAGCACTTCCTTGGAATGGTTGTTAAAAGCTGTTGGATTGAACACAGAGTTTCTATTTTAACTCGCTCTGTTTTATTGTTCAGCTCTCTAACAGGATGTAAGGGAGGAATGCTGTCCGTCTGTATTCCAGCTCCCAATCTGTTTGGGATTTAGCTGTTTGGGGAATGCACAGTCGATGATGTTATTGAAACAGAAAGTTTTCCTCTCTTGGTGCCTTGTGTTACTCTCATTGTTTAGGAACTAATGGAGGATGCCGTTTACCCATCTGGAGCTTTCTCTTCCAATCTTATTTCCAAAAATGACTTTCACAAATGTGTCAGTGCACAGGAAAACTGTTCCCTCAAATTATAACTCATACCACTAAAATATGTGACTCCGTCAGATACATTTCATCTGCCTGCCCTTTTTGTTTCACTTGGCAGATAGAAGGTGGTAAGAAAAGTCTTTAGGATAAACCTTCAGATTGGAGTTGTCAGAACGGCCTAAGGGAATTCAGGTGTCCAAATCCCTGCCCCAGCCAGAGGTTTTAAAACAGCATTTTATTCCTGCGTATCAGCTCATCAGCAACGGTGGGGCCACATTAAGTCTTTCCATTCAGTCAGGTTTTGTGGGCTAATGTTTACTAAGTGACCTGAGCCACGGCTTTTTTCTGCAGCACCTGCTGATACCCCCCCAGGGGTTTCTCTCTCTGCCCGAGGTCAGGCCCACCTTGGCTTCGCTGTAAAGTCAGGAACGTCCAGCCCAACATGTGATTGTGAAAAGCATCATTTGCCAAAAATACTCTTTTTTGGGGGGGTAAGATTAATTTTTCCACTACTGATTTTTATTGTAATGACAAATTATAGTACCTAAACAAAAACTGGTAGTGGTTAAAATAAATTAATTTTCCTCTTGTATATATCGCCGAGGATTGTGCCTATAAAATTTTTTATTGACTACAGCATTGTGGATGTCTCCTTAAAAACATTCATCATTGTATGCTGGCATCTTTTATTATGTCATAAAACTGCAGTGCTGCATAATGCCTGATTTTTCACCCCGCTCTGGTAAAAAGCTTAAGTCCTGCTTTCCTTTTGAAAGGTAGATAAGTAGTTTTATACTAGCAAGATTAAAGCTAAGTGTTACCAACCTCAGCCATATTCGTCAGGGGAAAATGAAACAAAATTCAGTGGGATGGTTTGGAGTTGGAATAATTCGTTTTAGTCATATTCCCTATCACGGATAGGTAGTGTAAGACAGGAAGTCTGTTAACTGACTTAAAGAAAAAGAGCTGCCTGATTTAAATTTAAATTGTATTGTTCAACAATGTTGTGTAATTAGATGGAAAAGCAGCGAAGTCCTTTTATTAGAGATGTCTTTGTAGACAGTAGCCATGAAAGCCGCAGTGGTTGATGCTAATTAGCATATTTTGTTTAAACTTCCATCTAAATGAAAGGATCATTCAATTCCGAAGCTGCAGCCATACAAAAACCACAAGTGCAGTTGAATTGCTGCTGCCAAGCAGATGGGGCTTTGATCAGAATAAGTTATTTGCAGCTTTATTGTCTGGCTGCCAGGGAGGGGCTTGTATTGAACCACCCCGCTCAGAAGAAGGGGAAGGGGAGAAATGAGTCTTGCTGATCTGAGCTAAGTTCATGGGAGAATGAATTTTCCCATTCTTAGATTATTTTTGCAGATGAAAATCCAGGCTTGAAAAGAACAGCAGTAAGGTACTCGATATTGGGCTGCTGTAACGTGTCAGATGGGTTTGGTAGGAAGAGATTGCAATGTTTATTTTAGAGGAATGGGGGGGCAACACAGAGTGTTGGGCACAGCTGACTCCATATTTCTCCAAGGTCGATTCTGGCTAGAGCATGCGAGATAAAACCTGCACTTCAGTGCCTTTTCACGGCTGTGTTTCACACTATGTGGGGTGGACAAAAACTGAGCAGCCTCACACATCCGGGATGCTTCCTGCAAAGTCAGTGTTAGACATGGGTCCATTTACAAAGCCATCCAGAGAGTAGGGCTGGGGTGAGTCAGACGAAATGCAGGAGAAGGGGCTGAGAGTTTAGGGGGTTTTGGGGGGTTGTGGGTCTTTTCCAGTGATACAGTATTCCATGTGCGAGGGGATCTTTGATTACGGCAATTTACTGATACAAAAACTGATTTCCAACCAAGAGTGGAGAAGGAAGGAAACATTACCTGGCACCGTGTGAATATGAGGTAGAAGATCAGCATAAAAGTAGAAATGACAGATGTAGAACAGGACTATCCTGAGAAATGCGAACTTACTTCTTATTTTTAAGTTTTATTGATTGTTCCCAATCTTGTCTCCCAGTGAAAGCCTAAAAGTGAGAATTAACGATTGCTTCTGTGATCTTGTTAGTCAAAAAGTCTGGCTATGAACATGGTCTTATTCTGACCTGTACCATAACTATCTAAATTCAGGCATTGAAGCTTTCTCAAGCATAGAAAGCTTTTCACATGCAAAGACAGAACCAACCGAGGGGAGTGGGGGGTAGGGGAAAAGCCAAATCCAAACCTGCTAACTCTGAATTTCTTCCATGTTGCACTACAAATACTGTGGCAGAACTGTATCATTTCCAGGCAGTTACAGTCAGGGATGTTCTGAGGCCACCTCAGAATGACGTTTTTTCCTTTTCTGAGGTGATGATCCTGTTCGTGTGCATGTTCATACATGCTGCTGCTCTGTGTTTGGGACTCGGCCATGCCTATGAAACTTGAAAATAGTTTATACCCAAAAAACAGTGTATGGCCTCAAATTGGTTTAGAATTCGAGATCTGTGTGATTGGTACAGTTGAAGTGGTCTCAAAACTGTAGACTTGCTGAGACTGATTTCCATCTTCATTTATACAATATAAAACCAAGCCAAATCAAAACTCTCAAAACCTATAATTTTGATATATTTTGCTTTTTTTTTCTTTAAGTCCTTTCTTTTTCTTTTATAGTTTCATTTCTTGTCACGTCTCTGAAAACATCTCCACAGTGCTTTACACATTCGAGGGGTCTCAAAAGAAAATATTATAACAATCTAAACCTTGTGTCAGACTATCTTTAAAAAAAAACATGAGAAAGTTTAAAGTTAAAGGGTATTTCTTAGCACTTAGAAATTTTAATCACATTTTATAAGCCAAGCTTTGTTTTAGAAGCACAGCAATGCAGATGTCTTTGTTTTAAGTAAATTGAGTGCTCCTCCTAAAAGAAATAAATATGAACACTATTTTTGTAGTAAACAAAGAAACTGAAATTTGTGTTAAATTGAACAGATTTCGGGTGCAAATTCTTAAGCTTGTTTCAGAATTTTTAACCCCTCCTGCTTTGTCCCTGAAATAAGACCATAATAGAGAATATGTTTTAGCATCTTACGCAGTAGAGTATTACATAAATACAGGCAATCTGCTGTTTTAAGGGCAGTGAACATGGAGTTAAAGGAATTTTGAAGGATGCCCCACTGCCCAAAGTGGAGTGGTAACGAATCAGGCACCCAAACCTCCAGCTCTTCTGTAGGGATGACACGACACAACTAGACACTCAGGAGTAAGGGGATCAAACACTTGTTCCAAGACTGTACTAATCTGATTTTCTGAAAACTCTTAGAGGAATTCAAAAGCTCCCAAGGCACAATTTTTGGAAAGCCTGTTAAATTGTAGGATAGGCTGTCTTCCCCCCTCCCCCCACCATGAGTAATGGTGAATATGCAAACATTTTTGTCATATTTTTGGCAGCAATATAATTTACAAAAAAATAAAAGGGTAGGGGGACTACAGAAATCCTTAGAAAAACCTCCTTTCTGTGAGTTTTGGCTCTTCTCCAGGTACAGAAGGCATCAGTGGTGATGGAGAGAGAAGGCATTGGTGGCAGGCAGAAACTTTGAGGTTTTTGGTTGTTTGTTTGTTTTTTCATGGTAATGGGGGAGTTCTGATTTCTGTCAGCTGTAGAATTTGGTCTAATGAGAAGGTAATCCCCTCATGTTTTGATCACACACAGCTCGAATTCAGCGTGTTTCCAGCAGAACGAAGGAGTTCTGATGTGTTGGTGCTGAGAGCGGTGCAGTACCTGGCTGAGCAGAGTCGCGTATCAGGTGAGCACTCCCGCCCAGGGCTGGACAGTGGGACACAACGGGATTGTTCCCAGAGATTCTCCTGCTGCTTCTCCCTCTCTTACTGCCTCACGCCAGGGAACTACCTGGTGGGGACAGGGGTGTGTGCAGACAGCCATGGCTGTTGGGGATTTCACCACAGCATTTCTTTGATCAGTAGAACCTTCTCCTCGGTAAAATGCTCAGGTCAGTCCTCAAATTGAATTTTCAGGTTACATATTATGGCATCATTGAAATACTTTTTCCTATTGAAATAGTCCTTGACATACAGTTAGATGCAGTTCTGAACTTTTCAAAACTGGGACTGAAAATCTTTCCATGTTGAATTTGTTGTGCTAAAGAATAATACACCTGCATGCAGACCTGTGCAGATGGCCACTCCTTCCACTGATCCGGAGCACGAAGCCGAGGGCTGACACTGCAATTTGTTATCTTGACAGTACAATGAGTGTTGCAGTCTAATTTGCAGTTTTAAGAATTAATGGTGAAGTAATAAGAGGTGATAAAGATCATAATCTGTGTGAAGTAACAAGGAGCAGGACAGAGTTCTGTCATTTACTTTGATGCAAATAAGGCATTTGTTCAGCGTTCCTCTGGTAGTTCAAATGAGGTGAAGCACATGCAGAAAATCTGAGAAAATGGGTTTGGATTTACCATACCTGTTCATTTACCACCAAGTTATGTTAGAGACTGATATGTCTTTATTGGCTGGTTCATATCTTTATATTTGGACATCTTTACCAGAACAAAATAAAAATGGTTAGCTGAAGAGCACTGTAGTTTGTTTTCTTTTTGCTTTGTGTAGTGAAATTTCAAGGTATTTCATGAACCATTATCATAACAACTTCTCGATTCACAGGTTTCTGTTCCTCTTAATGATTAATTAAAAAATATAAGCTGACAGCTCTGTGGCTGCTGTAGTGATGGTTTGAAAATAAGAAATGCAGTATTTTCTAACCAGGAAGGAGGAAAAAGCAAACCGGATTCCTGATCATGTGTAAGTAATCTAAAACTGGCAGCAAATTCGGGGAAGAACTTCCCAAATTGTTAAGGGTGGATTACAGCCATTTGGCATGTTTGCCTCGTTGTGCAATGGCATTTAATACAGTAGCTGGATGTTTTTACCATATTTTGGGGGACTGTGTAAGTTCTTGAAAGGTTTCATGTAGTGACTTCAGTCTTTTCAGCCTTTCAGGAAACAGTTCTATTTTTGATACTCGAATTTAAGAAGTCTCTGTGAAAAGCATTAAGGATTACTAAAGCAAAAGGCTCTGCGGGTTATGGATTTGTGTTGCTTAGTTTCTGCAAAGCTGGTGGTGTATATATGGGTGTTTTCTGATTTATGGGGGGAAATGAGTGCTCCCCAGGTTGAGGGTGAAATCACAGTGTATTCATGCTGTTGTACAGAGCTTCTGCCTTTAGACTCTCACCTGAGGCTCAGGATTCCCACACAGCTAAAAGTAACACAAAGGTACCCCCAGCAGGTGATTTACAAGGTAACAATAATTGTCACATAACTAATTGATCTCTAGATCACACAGAGATCAGATCCATACAGACAGTGCCCAGTGAAAGGACAGAAGCTCTGGCTGTCCTGGTTTTGAACGCTCAGACCTTGCGGGCTCTGGGCTCTCAGCCACACCTCGGCAGCTACGCTTGGTCAGACTTCCACAGATTCTGATGACCTCATTTTATAAACATACCTGTTAACGCCTCTGAATCACAGCAATCTGAGAACCTGTTGATGTGGAAAGTTTGCTCCGTGCAAGATTTTAATCTCCATGATGTGTTTTAATGGACATTTTGTCTATTCAGTGGCCGCAGTGGTGTCTCCATGGGTACTGCATTGTGGTTAACTTCTGTTTTCTGCATAGTAGAATTTTCCTTGCATCATGTTTAAAGAACAATATTTGTGCAAACAAATGTGCCCCATACACGCGGCAGATCTGCCACTGATTTCAAAGTGAGTCTACTTACAAACAGGTGTAATTAAGGAAATAGTTTAAAAAATACCTGCCCTGACAGTTCGTAGTAGTTTTGTAAACTTTCACCAGAACATGAAAATTTCACAGGGAAAGCTTTAGTAGGGTATGAGCAGCACATTTAATCTAAATGTATGGTTCTGTGATAGATGCACGAAAATGCATGTAAATCTAATTTTCTAAAAATAATAAATAAAACTTAAAATAACAGATCCTAATCTAAGAAGAAGGTTTTCCTCCATCTTACTAAACCTAATCTATTTCAGAATAGGTTCACTAGAACACTGATTAGTTTCACTAAATTGATCCTTTTTGGTCTGCTCTAAGAAAATCTACATGGCGAATTGCTTAAAGAATTGTAGTTAACTCATACATTGAGAATTACTTTCTTCTAGAAAGAACATAACTGTGCATTTAACCAATTTCAGGATGGTTTTCTTATTTAAAGACAACTTTACGTCTGCAGAAGAGCCCTGGAGGGCCAGACTGCAAAGGAAACAGGGAGAGCTTCCCCCAGGTTGTTTTGCTAAGGAGTATTTTTCCCTTCCAAGACTTTCCCCTCCCTGTTGGCTCAAGGTCAGCAGTGACTTTCCTGGCTTGCTTGAAGCACGGCAGTAATGAGAACACACTCCTGGAAATGTCTTTGTTGTCTGTTGCCCTTGGAACTAGTCCTTAACAAGGGGGCTGGCCTTAAAAGCGCGGAGGAGAAACATTCAGCCTTGGCTCTTAGACTCACAGACGGTGGGACGGGAGGCTGAGGGTGTTCCTTGGCTTTCTGCAGGCTGTGGCTCTGTCCCCTGGCTCGCTGACCCCGGGCTGTCACAGGGCAGAGCAGCAGGGGACAGCCGAGCTGCGCTGCCCCGGCCCCAGCGCTGCCCCTCGGGGTCTGCCCGCCGCAATCCCTCCGGACCCTGACGCTAATTAAGACTTTGGTACATTGTCTTGAAGATTACTTAATCCCGTCGTTGTTTTAGTGCTGATTGCTAATGCAATTAACAGATATTAATCCCTGTGCTCTTTAAGAAATGAACAATAATAGATTTCCGTATCAGCTGGGTTTTTGCAAGCATCTTTCCCGAGCTATAGCTTCTGTGGCAAGATGGTACTAACTGCAGCTATCTGCAGTTCTACTGCGTTTATAAAGTCCACCATTTAACTAGAAATGGCTTATGAGGCCCTAAAAATACATTTAAATTGTAGTCACCTTCCCGTCCCTCTACCAAATATTGAGGGGTTTATTTTTTTTAATTTCCATATTCTCAAAGCAACCTTACTTCAATTTACAAGGTCTGTTGTCAGCAGCATGAATTAATGTTATCAATCAAT
>QWTY01023657.1:282-19035 GCA_008033365.1 Pseudorectes ferrugineus
GTTGGTGACTCCACCACCTCCCAGCCAACGTATTCCAGTGCCTGACCACCCTAAATCTGGTCACCAAACACTCCAAGGTGTGGCAGAGCAGTGGCCGATATTGAACTGTTGATACAAGATTTATAAAGGTCTGTGTTAAAACCTCCAGGCACATCCTGGTGAAAGGGTCATGAACCAGGATGCAGACTGGGGTTCTGGTTATCACTACCAACCAAGTGAAAAAAAAAAAAATAGAGAAAAAGTGGACACAGGACACAAGCAACATGCATGGCACAAATGCACCAGGGAATTTTTCTTTGTAGTGGGATTTAGTTTATGTGCTTGTATGGCTTGGATGTAATGGTAAGCAAGTAGTAGCATCAGAGCTGTTGCTTATCAAGCTGCTTTGTTCTTTTATCTTTTACCCAAGTTACTTCTTTTGCTCCCATTGGATTCTCTTTTAGGTCAGACATTCCAAGTAACGTCACAGGAAGCTACAAAGCTGAGTCTGGCATTCTCAAGGCCTCCACTACCTTCTGCAGAGGTGAGAGAAAGCCTCAACAGACTATGAAATTGCAGTGTGTGTGACAAGCTTCAGGTATTTCTTGGTTCACTTGACTAAATGGGCTGCATATTATAGAGTGTATTAACATAATCCAAGGACTGCCCAGAGAACTAATTTCTGTAAGATAGGGAGACATACTAAATAGAAGTATTCTTATATTCTTTAACAGCTACAGCTGGTTGCTGATAGAGACAGAATATTGGAGAATACAAACCTTAGGTCTAACAAAGAATATGCTATATTTTTGCTGTTAATTGAGAGAAGTTTATCATACAGGTGTTTGGAGGAGAGAAAAAGAAGAAAAAGACCTCCAGTTCAAAATAATGATCTAAGTTACTTTTTCCTCTCTGATATAGGACCACCCCACCAGGGAGTGTTTTGTTACTAAATCATGAGGCAGGTTAAAATGCATACAGCTTGCTTATTGTGCCTTCTTCTCATGCTGTATTTGTTTCTCAAGCAGACTGGTCGTTGCTATTCTTCCCTTTTCTCAAAGCAGTCTGAAAGCCAGTGATTGCTTGTAAGGCTTCCTAAATGTGGTGCAGCTGTGTGCTACTCATGGGTGATCCTTTTGCTTCTCCATTTTCAGGATTGCCAGAAGCTGAGTGAGGATGTCCAAAATGCCATTCTTGCAGTTGCCACAGTGTACTACTGGCTCCCCAAGGGCCAAGGTGAGACAGTGAATAGCAAGGTAGTCACCACTGTATAGGATGGTGGTTCTTTCACCACCACTGTATAGAGAAACCCAGTATTTCAGAGCCTAATATGAGGTCTGGTATCAGCAGGTTTTAATTAGAATGTTATCCCATTATCAGCTATTCTGTAGACTTTGAACATGTTTATGAGTGAACTACTTGTCTGTCTGCTGCTGCAGATTTCCGTCTGTGGGAGGGTGATAATGTAGGAGGTTGTGTGGTTGATTGACCATTGGAATTTATGAAATGTTGAAATCCTTGTCCAGAGTTCTTTTGGAACTGGGAAGCATTTTGCTTTCTTCAAAATAGCTGTAACTTCATTTGTACAGTGTATCCACACAAACAGAGCAATCTGTGTGTTCATCTTCAGCAGTTGCTTTCTGCTTTGTGGCAACTTTCTTGCTCTTTTTCAATCTCAACCAGGTACTACTCTTCGGAAGATGGTTCGAGATGCTACCACTGAAGTAGTGGAAGGGATGATCCAACTCACAGACACAATTCTCAGTGCCCCAGTGGAGAGGTTGTAATTTTCAATGACATGATTCTATGATTATTTTGATAATTTTTGGGAAAGAAGGGAAGAAAAAATTGACAGTATTCTTTTTAGGAAGCAGCAAGGGCTTTACACAGACATGGCATACTAGTGACAAGCTGGTTGGTGACATCTTTGCAGCAGAGCTTTTCCTAGTGTGCATCATCTTTGGTGCAGAAAATTAAAACACAGTCTAGCACAGTGGTGTTGACTCTGACTTTGGGGGTTTTGTTTTGTTTCAGCTTGTCTCAGGAACAGCTGATATCAACTGGAGGTGTGTGGGAGGCCTGTGAGCAAGTGTCTAACCTGCCACGAGGTGAGTGTTGTAAATGCAGAGCAACAGAACTAGGACGTGTTGTCTTGGAATATCAACAGCTTTTGCAAGGGCATTCCAGCTGGTACAATGAAGGCTGAATGACTCAAAAACCTGACTGGTTTTGAAATGTATAAGCTTGGAAACCAGGTCAGATTCTTTGCATGACAACAGTGCAGCTCTGAGCTCTGCAAAAAGTTTGATCCTACAATGATTGCAAACCTAGATGAAGGTTGTTGCAAACTGATTGGAAACAGTGGGGTGCCACAGTTTTCATCCTTTTGCTTTTGCAGATAACCAGGCAGCAGTTTTGTCGGCTCTGGCTGCATGTCTAGGTGTGGTCAAGGATGCTGTGGAGGAGATGGAACATGTAAGGAAGCCCCTAAACCTTAGAGGAACCTACAGTGGTGGATTCATAGACTCAGAATATTCTGAATTGGAAGGGATACACAAGGATCATCGAGTCCAACTCCTGGCCCTGCACAGGACGACCCCAACAATCCCACCATGTGCCTGAGAGTGTTGTCCAAATGCTCCTTGAACTCTGGCAGGTTTGGGGCTGTGACCACTTCTCTGGGAGCCTATTCCAGTGCCCAACCACCCTCTATGGTGGTTCAGTGATGGAACACAGGAATTATTTTACATACAGGCTTTAATGTAAATTTGTTCTGACATGACCTAGATTATTGTTTTATGCATGGATTTTAAGAAGTTTTTATTCTCAAGCCTGATTTACTTTGTATAAGATTTCCATAAAGCCATGTCCTGAACTGGGGAGTGGGGAGGCAATTTAGGTTCATGTAAGAATGGCAGTATTCACCAGGTTCTTGCTGTTTGCACTGTTAGAGTGGTGGATTAATTTTTCTTAATCCAGTCTTTTTAGGATTAACCAACTGAGATTCCTCCATGAATTATTTATAGGATGTCTAGATTATGCTCTCCCTTTCCTCCTGGGTGTTGCTGGAATTGATGTTAGGCTCTGGGTTTTCAGTGCCTCTGTGTTCTCAGGCACTGGTGGAAGGGCAGGATCCCTATGGGGACATCATGGAAGATGAAGAGCTTGGCTTTCGGGGCAACAGAGACACATATTGGTCAGAGGCTGACCGGCAGCTGCTCAGCTCCTGCATGGGATTAATGAAGGCTTCTAAAGCTTGCCTGAAGAAGGTCTTGGCTGCAGTGAAGGCCCATGGCAAAGCTGATTCTCCAGAGCAGATTGCTCAGCTAGATGACCTGGCAGACATTGCTAATGAGATCAGTCCAAGGTAAGCAGGGTTCTCCCCATGCTGCTTTTTGCTCTAGAGCAGTTCTGGTCTTTCTTGAGGTCTTGAGTGAGGAGTAGGAACAGCCTTTATGATACTGGAGTTGTGAGCAGATGGTGGACACAGGTGTGGTGGGAAGACTGTTAAACTGTTGAGAGTTGTGTAGGTCAGGAGAGGAACACACACTGCAGTTTGGGGTGGAGCTGTGACCACATCTCACTCCATGGTGAGAGGGATACACAGGTGACTGAGAAGGCAGTGGGAAGCATCCTGTAGGTACAACTGACATCTCACTGTTGTTCCTGACCTGCATTCAGGGTGGGTGCAGGCTTTGACCAGGATCTGTGAGTTATGCTATCAGAACATTTCTTTCTTGCTCCCCTCTTTTCTGTTCTAGTGTTGATGAGCTGGCACTGAGCATGTACCCACCTGTGAACCCCTTGGCTGTGCGACTTAATGTGAGTATCTGCAGTACTGATATCTCAGTATCTGAGTATCTGCATGTGGGACAGCGGCCTGGCTGTAGGGAATGGGAGGAAATCAGATTGGAGGGGTTATGGGACTGTCAGGGAGAGATGGGTGTTAGTGACTGCCTCAGTTATAATTTCTTTGGGATGAAGAGTGCCCTTTGTTCTTGCACACATGACTTCCTTCAGGCGGAACCATTCTTCATCTGTATCTTTTCAGGGAAGAGCATGGCCACTTGAAGCTTTAGTTCTGAATTATAATCCATAGAGATTTCCAGTGATAGAACCTCAGGAAAGTGAGGTCTGTGGCCGCCTGTGTACTGCAGATGTACTTTCTTCCTTGGGTAATGCAGACTTGCTCAAATAAAGTTATCTATGAAATGAAAAACTCTTACAGTGAATGTATTTAAGCACTGAAATGAGCTGCTCAGAGAAGCAGTGGAGTCTGCATCTTTGGCAACACTCAAAACTTGACTGGGCAACGCTCTGGCAACCTGGCTGAACTTGAGACATCCCTTGCATCATAAATTAAGTGCAAATCTCCTCGTATCTGGGATTTTTTATATTCTTAATCCTGGTTTCATGCCTTTGGCCAGTGGCTTGATTTTTTTGGAATAAAAAAGAAATCAAATTGCATTAAAGTCAGTCAGTTGTAACTTTGTACTTTAATATCAATTACTAATTTCTAATAGGCTTATCTTTTTTTAAAAAAAAGCATTTTAATGTATGCTTTAAAAAACAGCCAGTTTTTTTTCACCTATCACAGCCAGGAGTAGGTTGGGAGATACTTTCAGGATGGCAGTGATAGATAACTTCATTCTGCATCAGGATCAGTGGCAGTTTTATTCATTCTTGGCTCTTGTGCATTCCTGTATTCCTCTTTCCTTTCCAGTACTGCTCAGACCCTATTTGTCCTCACATTTGGCTCACCTTATTTCTCTTTTGTTTCTTTCTAGGCTGCTAAGTTGGCCTCAGTATTAAAGAAAGTCTTAGAGATTGCAAAGTGAGTATGAGCTACAGTTTTGTAAGTGTGTGTGCCCTGCTATGAAGGTTGATACCTTTCTGCCTCATGTCAAAGATGACTCATTTCTAGACAGTAGGTGCTGGCATTTTGGAACAATGATGATGTTATCTACCCACAAAGGGATGGGAGTAAGAAAAGGATGCTAGGGATGCTAGTGGTTCCCTTGTTTTGGGTTTGGGACTACAGACATGGGTGTGGGTTCTTCCTTGCTCAAAGCCCTCTGGGGCTAGGGCAGCCCTCTTTTAATGCTGTGTTTATTCAGCACTTCACAATCCCCATGTGTTGTGTGGATGCATAGGTATAACACACCCAGGAGGCTTCCCTAATGAATTTCCTCCACTTTTGCAGGACAAGCCATGTATGTCCACCATCAGAAGAAGGCTGGGTGCAGTTTCTAACTGGTGCAGTAGATCACAACATGAACAAAGTCAAGAACTTCACACAGGGTCAACTTTAGCTCTTGCGTGCCTACGTGTGTTGCTGCCACTGGCCCTGGCATCTGCATTTCCAGTGAACTTTGCTGTTCTTCAGCTGCTTGGAAAATTATGAGACCGATATAGGAGAGAACTTTACTGCTGCTTGGAAAAACGTCTCCAGGAAGTTGCCCTCTGCCGTTGCAGAAGGTGTCACTTTGCTTGGATTCTTGGGATGATGCGGTGCTGCATCTTAATGTGCCCTGTTCTTCAGACATTAAAACTACTGTGGGGTTCAGAGAAAAATAAAATATTGCTAGATTTACATCAGTTGCTTTATCTGTCTTCAGAGGGCAAAGGATATACAGAGTGAGAGGGTCTTGCTTCTTTTTGCAAGCTTCTTTGCAAGTGAATAATTATAAAATGTGCTGCACTGCTGCTATTTCCTGTCTAACCTTAGAAAGCAATGAATGAGCTTTCTCTTTTTTATTTCCTCAGAAAGCAGGAGAAAATACTGTCTACTGCCTTAGCAATGTCAAGGATCTGTAGGGGGAGAAGAGTATATCCCTAGAGACATGCTACATCTATCATCACTTTAAAGTTCCAGGATATCCTTTACTTTGTCACAGGTAGGGCAAAAGACTAAGCACTGGTGGGTTCAGCACAGGTATGGTGAGAAATGCAACATCTGCTTGAGCATTCAGTCCATCTTTGTCACAGTGAGGTTCAACTTCTAAAACTGGAGAGTGGACGTAGTGGCAGATGGGAGAGAGTTGAGTTTGTGCAAATAATCAAAATCAGACATGGTTTTAAATACAACTTTTATTAAACTGTTAACATCTATGCTTGCCTATGATCAGGGCACAGATTATGACCACTCTTTTGTAAGCAGGACAGCAGGACCTGTTCTGAGTTGGGCCTTAGGCAGCTGCAATGTTGGTAGTTCTGTAGCTCTTCAGGTTCTGGAGCTGGAGGCAGGTAAGACGTGCAGTGAGTCTTCTGGGCCCTGCTCGGGTGGGGGTGAATGGGATCTGCAGCTCTTGAGTGCTTTTAGCTTGCACAGAGCCCAGCCTGAAAGGAGAGAAGGGATTATACAGGAATCACACCTCTTTTGCTTTTAGTTTCCTGGGTCTAGGATATGCATTTGCTAGACAGGAATGTGGTGCCAGAAAGAAGGAAAGCAAAAAAGAAAGTTCTTGGATCAGTCAGTTTGCACTTACCTGTAACTCCTTTGTCTGTAAATGAGTCCTCGCCCTGTGACTGCTATCACACACTGCTCCAGGGGTTCCATGAGGGGGTTCTGGAGGCTGAGCTTTGCTGTGCTTGGCTCATACTGTACCGTGTTTTCTGGGAACTGTTGAAAGAAGGAAATGAGCTGAAACTGAGAGAAGAAAAGATAATCTACTCTGATTAAAGGGAGATGTATAATTTTTCGGTGCCTAAGCTGCCATTTGCCTGAAGAGGCAAAGTCCAGCTTAATTTCTTCTGCTCTGGTTTCTCAGAGAGCCTCTGAACCCAGCAGAATTGTTTTGCTGCTTATGACTATGAAAGCTGTTTTCTCCCTACTGCAGTGGCAGAATGACAGCCCAATCTTACCTCAATGGTGAGAGGGGAATCACAAAGGCTGATTTCTTCCTGTGCCAGGTACATGTAGAAGGAATCCTCATCTCTCAGCACGGCAGTCAGCCTGAGCAGATGGTTCTCTCCCAGCTCTTTTCCAAACCACGTGTAAGGCACAGAGACCTGCAGGTTATTGACTGGAATAGAGTGGTGAAATAACAGATGATGAGTGCAGTCTGGTCTTTTCCTGCATGACACCTAGGAGTGTTCAGTGCCCAAAATTATACTAAAAGCTGCAGCATTTAAATGCTCAAGTGACCCCAAGTGGGTTTGCAGATTGAAAATCTCTAAGGTGATGTTGCCAAAGTGTTTTATTTCACAGAATGGGTGAGGTTGGAATGGACAATAGTGGATTATCTGGCCCAACCTCCCTGCCCAAGCAGGGTCATCCCAGGGCACATGGCACAGGGTTGTGTCCAGTTGGTTCTGGAATATCTCCAATTAGGGAGACTCCACAATCTCTCTGGGAAATCACCTAGAATCAACTATTCAGCCAACGTTTTGTAAACCAATGGCTGAGAGCCTTTTTCTGAAATGAGAGCACTAGAGGACTTTTCTAGCCACGCGCCCAGCAGAGTCCTTACCTGAATTACTTTGGAGGTTAAAAGGAAACTCTTCCTTCCAAAGCTGGGCAATGGGCACACCATTATAATGTAGAGCCTGGATCCCAACTACCAGGTGAGTAGCCTTTTCACCACCACTGTGGTTAAACACTTCAATGGAAAGTGTAATGTCTTGTCCCAGTTGCAAAGAACTATTCGACTGGAGGTGGATGAAAAGGTTAACTGGCTCTTCAAGAGCAGTAGGAATGGAGATGAACTGTGTTGTGCTGCTGCTGCTGGTTGTCTCAAGTTCCTTCATATTTCTGTAGGCTTTGTCAAGTACTTTTTTTTCCTGGAGAGAACCTGTCACAAAAATAAAGGAAGCACATACTTTAGTATTCATTCCTGTTTACTAGTGAGAAGCAGCAGGAGAATGGCATTGATTTCTCCTGGTAGTACTGTAGACAACTGTTTCTAAGAGCATAGAGAGATATCCTTTTGTGCGTCTGGTTGTCTCGTTTGACAGCTTCAGCTGACAGGATATGCATTGGATGTACGTGACAGATTCTACTTGGGAATAGTTGTCATAGGTTTTAAAACACCTTGGTGCTAACATCTCTCAGAGTAGAGGAGGCAGCTGCTTTTTTGTTGCTGTAGCTAAGGCACAATTCCATGTTCTCATGTGCAGAGAAGTTACAGTTGTCTCCTGCAGCCATGGAGCCAACAAGCCCCAGGTTAAGATGGGGTGGTAGGGTTGGGCCAGGGAAACAGCACTCAGGTTCTGAAAAGGGGAGCTACTTGTTGAGGGAGAGATTTAGGCAGTATCTGAGAGCACAACAGTCCTTTTCAGAAAGCTGGAGTCTGAAGTATATCTATCTATATTTATATTACAGAGGCAATGGGAGGTGGATGTACAGAGTGTAGAGATAACAGAAATCAGAAAAGGTAATCCAGACATGAAAGTGCCTGGTGAAGAAACACCTGGCCTTCTAGAGACTTTAATGCCATTAAGCAGGATGAAGTTTGGGTGATGACCTCTGCTTTGGCTCTGTAGACAGGGAGAATTAGGTGTTCTCATGCCACTGAAGAAGGGGAAGTAGTGAGGAGTGGATGACCCTGGTGCTCTGGTTTGGGTCTGCTCTAGTCTTTTACTCCTCACTTGTAACAGTGGCAAGGAATGTGCTCAGCCCCATGCCTGCCCCATACCTTCAGGGTACTTGTAGTTGTGTGTGATGTCCTCACAGCGTTCACTGCCAACACTCTTGGTGCTGATGTTGTTACCGGTGTATTTTGTGCCACCAAAAGCTGGCTTGAGGGTGTCATCTGCTTTATGTATCCAGACATGACACTTGGCATTGATGGCAGCAAAGAAGTAGCAGACATCATAATCAACTTGTGTGTCCCCTTCCTTGATGGCATGAACAGGGGCTGGCCCACAGAAGGATGGACCTGAAGAGAAAATATGGCCCAGTTAAGATCCAGATGCTTTCCCAACTAAACCCATCCCTAGTTTAGACCTATACTGGTGAAGTATCTAGTTTAGGAGGACATTAGGAAGCAGTGATAGAACTCTTAGAGCTACACAAGCTGCACAAACCAAACAGATAAATAATGATTTTGTGCCAAAAGTCAACAGGGTGAGTTCCTGTCCTTTTGCATCCTTCCATTGGAAGATGGGAAAGGGAGGAGTATTGAACTACTTTATTTGCCCCCTGCTTCACTTCCCCCTGCTCTTGCTCAAGCCCATCTCTGATATCTTACCTTTGCTTTTTTCCTGGCAGGTGGCATCCAGTGCCTGCCACCCACTGTACTCTGGTAGCAAGTCTGTCCGAGCCATCCAGCATTCATTCCAAACGTGGAAGGTCCTGCAAGAGGCAACAGCATGAGCTTATACCAAGGGACTGAGCCCTGAGGTACAGTAAAGCTTTTGCCAAACCACAGGCAGTTGATGCTCCTTTGAAAGAGCTCAGTGCATGTTGAGAAGAGCAGAGATCTGTGTGGAGAAACAAGTGGAGTTTCTCCAGCTAGACTGGGCTATCATTCTTCCTCTGTGGGCCCTAGAAACAGGGCATTTCAGTTTGGGTTGTGGCAGTTTATCAAGAACAGGTCATGTAGGCAGGATCTCAGCTGAGCTGTCTCCTATCACCTCCCTGCAGCCGTTTTACCTCTTTCCTGTCCCCCATGTTTCATTTCCCACATCCAAGTATTGTCTCAAATTCTTGCTTGGGCCCTGCCATGTGTTTTTCTTACCAGACACGAGCAGTATTGTCCTGTGTAAGCAGTGTCCCATCTTCATCATAATACTCGTCCACACTCAGGCTGCTCTTGGTGTTGTGAGCCCATGTAAAGCCAGTGACCACCCTGGTAGGAATTCCCAGGCACCTCAGAACTGCAGAAGAAAGAGCTGTGAATCAGTTGTGCATCCTGCCCTAAGGGTGCCTCGACTGATAGATGTAGAGACTCTTCTGGTGCTAGGCCTGTTAGGAATGGCACCAGGCCTGCCATTTGGACTTGGCATTGCTCCCTCAGGAAATAAGATTTCATAGGTAGATTCCGTAAATGGATGTAGGGATACTCTTATCTCAAAGGCAGTGATGCTGAGTGTTGATGAGGAAACTAAGGATTTGCCTCTCACATAAACATTAAAGGTTATGTTACTGGGATCTGTGTTAATCCAGGAATCTGGGCATATGCTAGAGGTCCTCTTTTGCTCAACACAAAAGTCTTTGAAGCAGCACTGTACCTGAACACAGGACTGCAGCAAACACCCAGCACTGCCCGTAGCGAACGGGCTGGAATTTTGATGCAATCCACTGCCGGAGGATGGGGCTGCTTCCCAGCCACTTGGAAGGGGGTATCCCATTAGAGTGTTGCCCAGGCTCACATTCTGTCAGGGTTCTAAACTCATTGCAGTTCAACTGCAGAGAAGGAGGAGAGAAAGATGTATTAAGGAATTGCCTCTCTTTGGTAGGTCCACCTGATCCTGTTTGTGGAAGCTACTCCCAAAGCGGATGAAACCAAGAGGACGTTTTTTGTGCAAAGCATGAAGGTCATGGCTGAGCAGAACAGGTGCAGCAGTCTCCTCTGAGATTTATTCAGTAAGTGCACTTTCACTGCTAAGAACCTCCTGCACCACTTGTCTGCTGCGTCAATATTGGGACAGGCTGGAGATGGGCAGGAGGTGTTGTTTGGAACAGGCTTCCTCTTTGGTCAGTGGTTTGGCCTGACCTGGAGTTGAGAATGTGCCCCCTGCTCGGGTCAGGGCTGCTCTCTGCCCTCCTTACCATGGCAGCAACTGCTCGGCAGACGTGGACAGGGTTCTTGCGCTGGGCGGGATCCTTTTCTCTTTGAAAGTGCTCCCCTAGAGCCAGCAGTATGAAGCAGATGTCAATCATATCCTCCTCAAACTGAAACAAGAACACATCATTTCAGGAAATGAATGTCTTCTGTTGTCTTGAGTCCCTACAAAGGTTTGTGACTGTGCAGATTGTTTCTCCCTTCCTGCTGATAGTTTTAGGTAAGTGGGCTGTAGAGGAGAGCTCCAGGCAGAGATTTGCAGGGGGAGCTGAGGACAGACCTCCAACTTTATTGAAGGTGGGAAATGCATCAGCATGATACTGTGACCCCAATTGAGGGAAACTGATGCTTTTCTGGAGCACTCTCTAGGTTGGCACAGAGGTACTTTTATGATCTGCTGGCACTAAAGTGGGATAGAATCCCATTCTAATCTATGGCTGTGTCAGATGGCCTTGGACAAACAGAAATATCTACTTGTCCTCACTTTATATGTTGTATAGAGACAGTATTATTAAGCTCTGTTGAATGCTTTTACACCTGTTGATGAAAGGAAGGCACACAAAGCTCAGGTACAGATCAATGCATTTCTTTATAGAGGACAGGCTGAGAAGCTAAAATTACATGTACTGGGTTATGAGACTTCAAACACAGGTCTCTCTTCTCCTGCACAGTCTTAGACAAAGGTAGTGGGTGCAGAGAACATGGAGATGGATAGAACTCTTTAATCAGAGCATCCTGTACACACAAGATATATTCACCCTTCATCTGCTGGTGGTTGGAAGAGAGCACAGACATACTGGACCTCTTGCTTACCTGACTGAAGTCCCAGGGTTGGGCCAGGACTGCATTTTCATTCCCCTGGTAGATGATGCCATCTTGGTTTAAAATGTACTCCTGCCGCTGTGCCTCATTAGCCAAGAACACCTCATCATCTAGAATAGCGGAAAAAAAGCATCAGGAAGAAAGCATTCCTGATCTCAGATGCACTTGCATCTCTCTTACATCAGCAGATTCCACTGCACTTTGGCAGTCCCTGGCATTCTGCCCTGAAAATTACCGCAGATAAGAAAGAAGAATTTCATTGTCATCTCTGTTTCCTTTTTCAAAAAAGGTCCTCCAGATCTAGGCTGTTGCTGGCTGTTCTACTCTCCTAGCTGGTAACTTCTCTAATACTAAAAATCTCTATTATAGGAAACACTTCATCAAACATTTTTCCCGTAGCAGAAGGATAGGGCTCTTGCAGTAGAGTAGTCCAGGGAAGAGACAGAAGTGCGAGGCAGGAAACTTTGAGCTTTATGAGCCCCTGCCTCTCTCTGAGGTGCTGTGAAGACCAGGGCAGGAGTGGCAGGGAGCACTGGGTGAGTCAGCCCCAGCCTCCCTCCATGGAGGCAGTGCCAGAGCTCCAAAGTTTTTTTGTGAAGTGACTGATCCCAGCCTGCCTTTCTTTTTCTGACCACCTACCTCGGCACCAGGGATTAAAGAGGAGGGTGAAGTTGCCCAGGAAATGGGAGGATTTGGAGGCACGTAAAAGCAGAGTGTACTGGCCGATGGGGGCATTGGCAGGTGTGTTCACACGCAGGGTCCAGGAATTTGGGTCCTGTTCCTCCACTGCTGCACTCCACTGGTTCTGGTCTCCCAGGCTGGAGATGGGAAATTCAGTCTGGATTTCATCTGCTTTGTCATGATGTGATCCTGCAGCCAAAGAAATCTGGTTGTGTTTCTTCCAAACATTGTGTTTATTTCTCACGTGTGCAGACTGCAGGGACCTTGTCTATCTCTGGAGCAATAGCTCTCCTTGTGAGAGGGTCTTGACCCTTTAGCAGCTTAATGCCTACTGAACCTTCCTAAGGTCCGTATTGCACTCAGGCCTCCAAGTTTGAAAGTGAGATGTGCTTTCCATAGATTTGTAGAAACCAGGAATGGCCAGAATGGTGCAGACCTGCTGTTCCTGGAATTTAGTGTCTTGTAACAAAAGTCTCAGCCAAGTGCTCACAATATGGTAAAACAAGCTGTGGCTGAAAGCTGCTGCCCTTCTCAGGGGTCTCACTAGAAAACACTGTAACAGAAAAATCTGTAGCAGGCCAGCTAAGTTTGAGCATTCCTAACCCAGGAGAGATCCTGTGAGTACTTGCAAATCATGGAATAGTGAACCTGTATTGGTTATTGTGCTGCAGTGTCTCTTCTGGAAGGGATCTGGTTGTGACCCTGCAGCAGCAGGAGACTCTACTTTGCCTTAGATAAACAGTTCACTGGCCTCACATCTAAGTGTGGGCACCCCTGTCTCTGGAGATGGCTTTTGCCCCCAGCTCTGTTCATCAGGTGGGTGGAGGAGCAGAGCTCTGGTAGGTTTGGTAATGGCATTACCTGTCTGTACGATGAGGAAGGTCCTCTTCATCTGCTTCAGGTAGTTGTGTATTGGAGCTGAGAAGCTCACAGTGATGGTGAATGGCTGTCCCCGCCTCACTATGAGCCTTTCAGTGCTGATTTCTTCCGTGTGGTGGTTTTTGTTGTTCTCTGGGATCATGAAATCACATTTTGTCTTGCTCAGACCTGTAGTGTGAGAAGATACAGAATGAGTTGGGGTTGTGAGCTGCCTGCAGTCAGGCCCTGAGCCACATTCTGGGACACACAAACAGCTGATCAAGTGTTTCTCCACTCAGACATTCTCCCCCTGCCTTTGAGACTTTTTGCCCAGTACGTGTAGGAGCCTTCACTCTGAGCTTGGTTGTTCTGGTGTTGAGTGACTGTTGAGCTGTCTTTGCTTATACCTGACATCATTAAGTGCACTGGTGCAAACTTTGTTGCTGCTTCAAATGCACAGCTGGGTCAAACACCAGTTTTCCTACTTTGTATCACATAGTTGACAACGGCCCACCCAGAGATGCAGGAGACAGAAAAGATCCTTCTCCTTCTCCTCCCGTCTCCTACACAGGCTTGGTACACATCATACGTTCTGTGCGGCACCACAAGACAGAAAAAAATTGTTGCAATTTCAAGCACCCAGTTACTCCCTGTTTTATCTCAGCCTTGGGATCATCCTGACCTCATTTATCTCTTTGGCCTGTAGCTCATCCCTAAGATCCTTGGCCCTGTAGGTTGTAACTGCTGCCCTTTATGTGACACATGCTGTCACCTACCTCTCCTTGCTGACCCAGACTCCTCCCTCTGTTGCAGCTAAAAAAAATTAAAATCCATAGAGCATTTCTCTGCTATCTTAGATTTTGAGGATTTCACTGGCCTGCTCTCTCCTGATGTCTTGTCTTGTCCTCTGCTTTAATACCTTCTCCCATTGTGGTTGCCCCTTCTGTGTTTGTTGGGGAATCCCACTGGATTGTGTGCTTTGTCATTTCCCCATAAATTTTTTCCATGCGTTGTTTTCAGTGACTGATTCTGGTCTGGCTTTCAAATCCCTTCATGGCTGTCCCAGTTCACCCCTGCACCAGTTCAGGCTTTATGGAGCCAGCTCTGACCTCATCTATTTTCTTCTCTGTGACGAAGATGTCTATTCTGGCTGTCTTGTAGAACAGTGAGTGACGTGGAGTCTGGCTCCTTCTTCATCATATGATTTTTCATGGATCCCTCTGTCACTTTCTTCAAGGTTGCCTGGAACCTGGACTGTTTCCCTGCTCCAGGGGCTCAAACACTTGGTCATTTCTCTGCTTCAGTTGTGTAGTCTGCTTAATTCCTCCCGTCCCCCCATTCCCTATGCTGAGGATTCACTTACCTTTGCTCCCAAACTCTCACCTGTCTGCCTTAGCTTCTTCTTGCTGCTTCTCAGACTCCTCTCAGACATCGATACCAGCTTTTGATTGCTGTGCCTTTTTGTGCAGTCTGCTGTGCAAACTGAGCTCCCTAAGCCTTTAGAGCACTTGGCTCTTGCCCTGTAAGCACAGCTCTTGCACGAGCCTCATGAACACTGTCTTGGAGCAAGAACAGTTGTCTCTTCCTGACACACAGCTGGCAAATGCTTGAAACTAACAAAGATGATTTTTGCTTACCTTGGCCCATGGCTGGTTCCGGGTACCATGAAAGTCTTCAGCTTCTGCTTGCTCTGCTGGGCAATGGCTCCTTCCTCCAGCTGTCTTAAAAACTGTTCTCTTGCAAAGTTGTTTGCTTGATTTCTTTGTACAGGGTGGGACGTGGTGTTGCCACCTTTCCAGCTTATCTGGTGTGCAGATGTTGAGAACTCTTTTATCTTTCAGACCACACTGAAGGCACACTGCAGATGAGGTGAAGTTCCACAGCGGGATGTGAAGCATTTAGAGACAGCCAGTGACAATTCCTTCAAGAAGCTGTGCACTGGGGACCCCAGAGCAGGAAATGCAAATCTTAATATGGCTCTAAACAATGCACAGAATGCACTTCAAATGCAAGTGTTGGGGAGCTGCTCTCCAACATTGACCCCAAGCTACTTAGATCTTAAACCCTTCAAGGAGTTAAAAAAAATAGTCAGTACATCCATTGCTCTTGTGCCTAATTCAGAAAAGTGAAACCACTTCAAAATGAGAAAATGTCTTAAAAGAAACAGCTAAATTTGTGTAGCTTAATGCAGATTATTTTAAAATGTTTTGCTGGAGGCTTGGACTGAATACATTCTTAAAGTTGCAGTAATGTAAAAGGAACGGCACTGGATTGATAATAATTGGTCAAAAGACAGGAAATAAGATATCAGAAATGAACAGCTTTCACTGTGGAGTGAGTCATCAATACTTTTGCAGAAACCTATGATCTCCAACAAACTCAAGAATAATTTGAGAAGTTGATTACATAATATAGTCCAGTGAGTTCGGTGTTTTTCTTAGTATTTCCATATTAAACTTCACAATTGTTTGCTTATATGTGTCATTTAAGCTAAATACAAACTTTCTTGAGTTTTAAGTTTTTACAGCATAGCCTTAATTGTATAGATTTGCTTTCACAGAATAATTGCAGAGTGGTTGAGGTTGGAAGGGGCCTCAGAGGTCATTTTGTCCAAGCTCCTGCTCAAGCAGGGTCACCAAGAGCTGCTGCTCATCTCTTGTAGTGCTGAGCCCAGCTCTGAGCACAGCAGTGTGGCCTCACCAGTGCTGCATAAAGGCAGGAATCAACTCCCTTGACCTGCTGGCAATTCTTTACCTAAGGCACCCCAGGATATCGTTCCTTTCTTTGAGGCAAGAGCAGGCTGCTGCCTTACGTGAGCTTTGACTGCTCTGACTTTTATTAGGAAGCCTGGAGGTCACCAGATTTGCAGAAACTGGGAACACTAAGTATAAGAACATTGGGGAAATCTTCCAGAAAATTCTGTGTTTATTGTCAGCATACATTTTTCAATGTCAATTATATGCTATTTTTATATATGTCTTGAACTTGTTTCTTACATAACGAGCCAAACACAGTATGTGATGGCTGATTTGTGCTCTTTCAATTGATGCAAATTGTAAACCAACTGATTGTGCTCAAACTTCTGACTTTCTTTGCATGATCAGTGTTCTTAAATGCACCTTTGCAGTATACGTATGAGTTTTGAACCTCTAAGTCAGAGTGGTTTAGATACAAGGAGGTATTTATCCCATCAGCACTGCCTTGTAATGACTGTGTATACACACAGTACCATCTTTTGGTCAAATTGGCAACTGCAAGTAGGATTTCCTGCATAGGATGCACTTAAACTGTGAACAGGGACCTACTTATCGTCCCTTTGTGTCTTTCATGACACTGAAATGGGCTAAAAAAGCCCATGGAGAAGGTTAACATACAAAAGAGACTTCTGCATGTAGTACTCAGGTGCTGGTACTGGCATTCCATCGGGTGAGAATGGGCCCCCTGTCCCCAGGCTGTCCTTACATCCAGGGCTGCCCTGTCCCAGGTGCAGAATCCAGCACTTGCCTTTGTTAAACTCAGTACAGTTGGTTTTGTCACTTCTGTATCCACTGCATCCCTGACATGCTCCTGGAAATCTTAATGAAAATAATCCATAAGATCCTTGAAAGTATCCATCTTGCCGGGATATTACTTTATTATCTTTATAGTGTGTAGGGATACTTGTTGTTTTACAGGTCCAAACATAAATCCATAAAAACTTTATTACCTTTAAAAATAGAAGCTTAAACTGTTTTGTGAGCATCTTTAATAACTGGCTGTCTTTCTGAAAGTAGTGATCAAAAATTATATACACCCAAGTTTCCCTTTTATTGTGCCTACATTTCCAGCTCTGACGTGGAATACCCATGAATTAGATAGGAATTTTCCTTTTGAGGGGAATTTCATGTTGCTTTAGAGCAGCAAGAAATGCTTACACTGTGCCTTTGGTTTTGTCTTTTATAGCAAGCAGTGCCCTCCACATTCAGTACAGGAGAGTGACAGGCCAAGAGGTAAAGCAGTGAGGCTTTGGTGGCAGAACAAAGTGATTTGAAACTACCAACTTTGGCTATTTCTGGTTGATTTTTTTTTTTTTTTAAATCTGAATCGAGAAACTTCGATCAGAAGAACAGAATGATGGGGAGAAACATTCACCACCCTGGAGGCTGATTTCAGTGTCTTTCAAGACCAATTCATGGTATGAATGTACCATATCAGCTAGTGCTCACTGGATTTTTTTTTTGGAGTGATCAGACTGGAATGAGGGCTGGCTGGGTCAGCCTCTTGGACATGCTCACATTTAAACTGCATATTTATAAAGAAAAATACTGACAATTAGCCATATTTTACTCCACCAACTCCCATTGACTTCTGACCAAGGGCTGTGTAAAGATTGTAGGTTTGACAAAAGCAATTTAAATCCTTCCTCGGGCACTTACATGTTTTTCTCTGTAATAATCATTAGCATAATTGAACAGTTGTCTCACATCTCATGCAGGAGGAATGTGTTTCTCCTGCATGGCACTGGCCAGATCTGCATTTTCACACTCAAACTGAGCTGGGTGTGGTTGCTGAGGGCAGGTGAAAATGCTGACACGGTGAAAACCCAACGAGTGTTGCAAAGCTCGGAGCTTGGCACAGGCTCTGCAGCGCTGGTTTCCCTTTGAACTGCAGGCTTCCTTTGCAGATAGTTAATTAGGATGAGGTCATTCCAAGCTCGTGTGGCAAACACTGTCTGAAATAATTGCCTGGATTGTATTTGAGAAGGAATACTGAAAGAATTTGAATGTTTTGGCTGTTCTGTGTGTTAAATGTAATGTCAGTCTGCATTCTTGCAAGATTTAATGAGATTTTCTGAAATACCATCACTACCTCAAGGCCTTTTCTGAGGCTAGTGGAGGATTGTGTACCCTGACTCTCCAAGATCCTACAAGACTTAATTGATAGGTGTGAAGCTACCTATTCCCCTCTCCTTTGCCTGGAGAAATCTGAATTCCTGTGTGTATGTGTGTGTGTGTCCTTTTCAACCTTCATTCCAGTCTCTCTGGGCTGACTAGTTTTACCAAGCTTCCACATCCACTGTAAGTATATGTGTGGGTGGCAAAATATTGTAATTGATGTAATAAAATAGGACTTTACATGTTTTGAAGATTTTGTTGGCTTTAAATCAAAGAAATATTTAAATGAGTCCTCAGTTTAATTTGTGTCACAGGGTCAGTTTGTGTGCATGGGACATTCTTTCTGGGGGAAGTTGGTCCTGCATTGCTGGACAGTACTGAATGTCAGGAGGAAAAAGTCAAATTGTCTCTGAAGGATATTCAGATATTTGCTATATTGGCTTGTTAACTTTGCAAGGAGTGAATGGACACATTAGGGATTTAGATATGGGTGGCACAATGCCTCCCTCATGAATGATGATCTGCTTTAAGCAGCTTTGTGGTATGAGGATGAGTGACTGTTAATTGTGAATTTTCATACGTCTTTCTGATGTCCTTTTTCTGCTTTTGTACTTTTTGTAGCTTCTCATTTTTCCAGTTGTAAGAAGAGAGTTCTGTTGTAACACTGCCATATCTTATTGCTGTATTTCCTTCTAGCAATAAGATAAACTGATAAATTTAATTCTAGAATTTAATTATGTCAGCTACTTGGATAGTACTGTGGCTATTACTGAATAAAACATATTTAGTGGATATAAACCTGGAGAAGAGAA
>QWTY01023659.1:890-26129 GCA_008033365.1 Pseudorectes ferrugineus
GCCCCCGCCAGGATGGGCCCCAGCGGCCCTCGCCTCACCACCTCTGGGGAGAAGAAAAGAGAGAGCTTCCTGTGGTTTCTCCTTTCTTAAATATGTCATCACAGAGGTGTTACCAACTTCTCTAATTGGGCTAGTAACCTGCCCATCATCAGAGCCTTCAGCGATTGGCTCTGTGCCGGACATAGAAGTTTTGAGCAGCTTTTCTCCCCCCCAAAAAACCAGGCTGTGTTAAACCATCATGGGCATCAACCACCCCTCTGAGAAGCTTCTTCTGGTGTTTGACCACCCTCTTGGCAGAGAAATGCCTCCTAATGTCCAGTTGGAACCTCTCCTGGTGCGGCTTTGAACTATTCCCATGTGAAATAAAGTAACTCAATGAATGAAGTAGAACGGTGTAGCTAATTAACTAATATCAGAAGGGTACTCTTGGATTAAAAATGTATTGCTATTTACATGTAATATCATTAGTTTTATATTCTGGATGGAAAGGGTTTTACACTTGCCTGTTATTAAGAACTGTAAAAGCAAAAACCTGTGATATGTAGCGCAGCTTATTTGCACTGCATATTGCACTCATCTGTAAGATTAGAGCTTTGAAACAGCAGAGTTTTCCTATCCTGGTAACCCATTTTGCATTCCTTTAAACTGACAATCCATGCAACAGGAGATACTTTGAAAAACGACGACAAAAGGATGTAGCAAGCAATTTCAGTGGTAACTTCAAAGAAATAGTATTAACCCTGCAGGATCTGGTTGCCACAGGAATAATTCTTTCACTGCTAGCTGAAAAAAAATTAAACCCAAGACCAACTACATCCAGACAGCACAGATGTTGACTACCACAGGATTACTGGTACTTCACAGCAGGAGATCTAAGAACTTAAACCCCCCTTTTTGTATTCTGTAAAATGTGCAGCATTGTCACTGCTGTATTTGAATTACTTATATTACTTTAGGAAACTGCAACTGAGGGCATTAAGCACCCTACATGCTAAGAAATCTAAATCCAGTACTTATGAATTTTAAATCAATCAAATCTCTAAACATGGTGCACTTTTGAAAAAGAATTAGTCGTAATGAAAATACAGTGAAAAATAGAAAATATGAATGACAAATGAGGAATAATTCCAGAAAGACAGGGTTCCCTCTGAATGTTAAAGTACATCAGCTGAAGAAATCTACCAAACACATTCAAGACTCTCCATAAATTGGGTCCTTGAATCAGTGTCTTCAATCAGAACCGGCAGTAAAGACATCCAGTTGCCTTCTGGGGACAGAAGGGAAGAGAGATCTCCTTGAATACTCCACTAAGGGCTGTGGAGAGCAAATGTTATATTAGTTTCCCTGAGGAGAATATGGGCAATTGTACCAAGCAGCTTCCAAAAATATTTTACATCTTCGAATCACTGGACAAAGATGAACTAACAACTCCGTGTTCCATTTCCCATTGCAGACAAAGATGAATTCCAAAAGAGAAGCAAATCAGGCCCCAGGCTTGAGAGAAGGAAAAGGACAACTCCTCAAGAGTATAGGGACGACCAAGCTAATTAATAGTAGTAGTTTAGTGAGAATCTCTAGGTCATAATTGCTACAGAAAAGTCCAAAGTGGTATATTCTAATACATTCCCAGCTGCCTAACTGCATTTTGCTCAGCTGAACTCAATCCAACTGGCTCAAACCATCAAAAGAATTTGCAGATAGTCATAGGGTCATAAAGCGACAGCTCAATGGACATAGAGAGGAGCAGGTGGATATTTTTGTTGTTTCCCAGTAGTCTGTTCTTGTTTTCATGTGTCTCCAATTATCATATGTAAATGTTGACTACTAGAAAATCAAAAAAGGAGTGTAAGGAAATATTTGGCAGTGACAAGGAAGAATCTAGTCCTACTGGGCAGCTCGGGATATTAGAGAACATTCTAGAAGTAGCAGCAGCAAGGACTGGCTGCCTTCTCCTCACTGCAAGGGAAGAACTTTTAATCCATATAGATATTTTTTCTTAAACTAGGTCATATTGAGCTTCAGTAAGCCTAAGTCTCTAACATTTTCTTTTGGGGAAAACTTGTGATCTTAATGTGTAGAGGCTTTCAATTACTTTCTTACTCAAGACATTTTTCTGGAGGAGCAGCGTATTAACTCATGGAATTTCAGAGAAATTTAAGCTTGTTCAAAACACGATTTTTGCTTGGGCTAAAACTATGTGAGTTTGGGACATGGTTTAGTTTTTTTAAAAAAACCCAAACAGTGTCATCATGCTTACAGAACACAACACACAATGGCAGTTCCATTTCTGTAAAGACATTTCGTCCTCATCAAGCTTATTCTTACTCTCTTTTGGGAAAAATTACATTTATGTCAAGCATAAATAGCAACTATATATAAATAAGTAACTGACTACAAATAGACGGCAAATATGGACCATACATTCCTTCAGTAGTGTAGCTAACCCAACATGCATTGTATACACAAACTGCAAAGAAAACCAGTCACCAGCTTTGCTGGAAACTCAAAGCCAACTTTTAGAGACATTTTTACATATTTCTATGGTTATAGGTGGGTACAGGAGGTGTCTTTTTGAGATACCTCACTGCTTCCACATGTCTAACAAATAGCCTGAATATCCTTTACATCCAATGTACATAACCCATTTAGATTACTTGAAAAAAATCCAGTTAACAAGAAACTACTATTACCAAAATATTAAAAATATTTGGAAAATAATTGTTTTCCAGAAAATAATTGGTTCGAGTTGTTTTAGAATGGCTTTGTGGAACAATATTTGAACAGATCTGTATTACAAAACAGCCTCCTAATAAAGCAATTGACAAGCTGAGTACTTAAAATGTGATAAACAAGCATAACTTGTGGTTATCACAGCACTTGCTGTGCACTCTGAAAACTTTTGGAAGTTGTTACTCTGTGAAAGCGCAGTGCTTTCGAAGAGTAATAACGTGCAAATAAACACAGTGACATTTACTTAAGATTCCCTTGGAAAAATACAACTGAACAGAGCTGAAAATGTTACAGCAGTCAAATCTCTGTTGGAGCAGGAGGGAGGGGCACGTCCTGTATCACCTTAGGCAGGCTGCTGTTTGGCCTGGCACAGGTACTAACAACGGGGTCAGAGTGATAACAGCACTCACCACAAGTGGTACAGTAATGAAATGTAGCTGGGCTGTAAAGCTGTAGTATTGACAAAGTCATTCTGTTTGACTCATAACACCTTATAGATACCTTTATTGCTGCCAGATGTGTAAGTAGGTTTAAAACTAATGGTAGTGTTTGATCTGTATCTATTACCAAGCTGTGCAGCCAAAATCTCAAAGCCAAATATTGAAACTCCATATCAGGACATCCTTGGAAATTACATGTAGGGACCAAAATCCAAACTTTTCACTTTACTATTTAGAGTTTAGTTTTTGTAAATTTTTGAAGAGAATATCTGCTTACTGTTACAGGAAATACTTTCAGATGTTTTTAAATTATTATTTTTGACCTATTCTCCTCCTATTCTGGAGAAGGCACTGCTGAACAATTTCAATCTTGCATTTCCCACTCATACTCTAATTATTCTGAACACAGACAACTTCTCACTGTTTATTGTCTGACTTCCACAATCCCGGCCCTTTCAGCCTGAACACATGCAGTTGTGCAATACTTTCAGATCCTTGCCAGAAGTAGAAGCCAAAACACTTGTTCTGCAGGGAGAGTTAGTGGGGAATGACTTCCTAAGTTGGCAGGTGGGCATCGTACAGTCAAAGAATGGCAGAAGGTGGCTACCAGTAAGATCAAAATAGAGCAGTGTTAAAAATATTTGTTGTGCTGAGCATTTTCGCTTCATGGGAAGGAAATGGTTAAGGGTTTGTTTAAAAAATAGTATCAGGAAATGTAAGAGGTCCCGAGAGCCCACAGAGCTTTGCCAGGGGGTCAGAGTGTTTCCCAAGGGACCTCTGCAGGAGTGCCAGGGAACTGGCTTACCTTGTGTGACAACCTGCAGCAAGAGAAATAGCTGGGAAGTGCTAAGGCATGAGGCGGGAGCACGCGGTCACAGGGCACGGAGATAAAACACATCGCAGAACTAATGGTGTTTATGTCACACACCACAGTATCCACGTTCTGGCTGTCGCTGGCAATGCAATCTCCATCTCTGCTCGGCAGGTATGCCCAAGGGCAAGGAATTATGTCCTTGCAGTTTATTAACGATGCGGATAAAAAACCAGTTAGCACATTATCGCTTCCTAACATAACGGGATGAGGTTTATCACTGCTGATAAAGCCGCAGCCTGATGGTCGCGGATGTGCGGGAGGAAAGCGCGACTCCGGAGGGCCGCAGCGATGCAGCTCAGCTCAGCCCAGCTCAGCCCAGCCCAGCCCAGCCCCTTCGTAGCTCGGGCTTTCACTGCCACCCGGCGGGCAGACGGGCTCCGAACGCACTGCCTGGGAGTGGCGCATCAGGTGCATTGGCTCTGGGGATCCACGGGAGGAAATAAACTGCTCA
The DNA here is from genome assembly GCA_008033365.1 of Pseudorectes ferrugineus. NCBI lineage: Eukaryota > Metazoa > Chordata > Aves > Passeriformes > Pseudorectes > Pseudorectes ferrugineus. The sequence goes on from QWTY01023659.1 coordinate 5,386, forward strand.
GCCTGCATTCGTGGAGGAATAAGGGACCGGTAAAGGAATCTATTATTTGATATGAACCACATATTCAAAAATGATGTGGATATATCCTAAAGCATCATGAATGTGACCTACAGATGGCCACAGATATTTTGAAATGCTTTTTGTCTTCTAATTTCTAGGCACTTACAGTACCTTAGGCTTTTCTTGCAATGACAAGGGCTAACCCCTTTCAATGATAGGTTTTATTTAATCCTTTTTTCAGAGGGAAGGATTTTTGAGAACAGCAGGCAGCATAAATCATATCATTAAGCTTCTGAATAATGGTGATATGATTACTGGTGGCTGACAAAGCTTCCTTGTTTAAAATAAAGCTTTCCAGTGTGATAAAGCTATGATGATTCCGCTACAGCCAGGCTACTCAGAAAGATGAAATGATATACCCAGGACAGTCAGAGCGCTCCAGGTGCTCATTCATATTGCAGTCCACATGTGACAGCACTCCTCATCAGAAGTACATGAGATGGTTTCCAGACTTTGGGTATTATTTAGTGTTTTGTCACAGAAGGGTTCTTCTAAGCACTTAAAATATATAAAGGGATGTGACATCAAAGGAGCAAGAAAGAAAAGTTCCAGATGCAAACATGAAGTGGAAGTACGTGGCTCATAGTTCGTCTAACACTTGCATTGAGACTTCAGAGAAAAGCATCCTTTAGGCTTATTGCTTCTAGTCTTTGCAAAAATAAAAATAACTTGGTCCTGGCTATTTAAAAGCCACATTTTATCTGGAAATATCAAGTTCTTTCCAGCTGGACACAGTCAGGAAAGTTTCGCCCATGTGCCATTGTAATTTATTTGGATCTGGAGCTGGAGCTCAAAAACTTGTATTCCTGACAAATATTCAAATTATCAGAAGAGTCAGTTACTAGCCAGTGGCAGAAGAACAAAATACACTTTTCTTCCTCTTTGACTTATTACTGGATGGTTCCAAAGGCCTTCCAGGCACTTAGCAAATATCCTTGATGCCCTAAGGCCCCAGCGGGCATCCTTCTGCCAAAGAATAGATGAGAAAAACAGAGAACCTTTTAAGATCAAAACCTTTTTGGTCATTGTAATTTTTCTGGTAACTCTGAAACTCATGATTACAAGGCAAATAATTTATCAGCTCCATGATTATGTTCTCCATTTCAGGCTGTAAAGGAACTGCTCTGAAGCAAACATGGCATAATCTAATCTACTTTACCGTAACAGCAGCTGAACTAAGCTTTGACAGTGATTTTCTTTTTGTCTGCTCAATTCCTAAACTCAAAGTGAAGTTTGAGCTTGAGAGGGTGCAGAATACAATGGGTGAAACCAAAGGCAACATTTATATGAATCTTAATGAAGTAGAATTCTCAAGCTTCAGGCAACTTCAAGTCCTCTGCAAGTGAGACAATATCTGCATTACATGAGAACTTGATGTAACATTATGATACTCTCACAAGTACAAAAGGTTGTATTTTCCAGTACCTGATTCCCCTGTGACCCAGCTTTTAAAGTCATGATTATGAAAGGTTTTGGGAAGTGAAGGGAGTCTATGGAAAAACAGTGCAAATTGTTTGCTTAACAGCATTTGCTTTTAGAGCACGTCCAGAAGTGTTAAGAATATGCTTCAGATGACGGGAGTGATTCATGACTAGACAGCTGCTGAGAGAGACATCACTGACAGGAGAGAGAGGGGGAGAGCGTGTGTGAGAGAGAGGGAGAGAGATTTGACATGCAAATTACTTGGAGAAAAAGAAATTAGATACCATTTCTTCTGAGCTTTAGAAATTAGGAATTATTTTAATGACTTTTGAATTGAATCGAAGTTGCGTCTCCTGGAGCTGTCGGAATTTCAGTGCCCCTCAGATCTGCTCCACAGGCTGCAGTTGTTATCCAGATGATGCTATGACTGTCTGCCATCACTTTCTGGGTAGGAAAAGGTAATATCCTTTTGTCCATTTGGCATTTTGCAATATTAAGAGACTGACTGCTGCATTTCCTGTCAAGTCCTAACTTCATAAATAATGCAATTCTGACATTGGTGTCAATCTTTAGTCAAAAAGTTTAGTAGAATTGGCTGGAAGCAAGTCCCTGCTCAACAAGTAGAAGGGATACTTTCCCCAATCTGCATCTACAGAACAAATCCAGAAAGTGACTGATTGAAATCCAAATCCAAAAGCAGTGACTAAACAATTTAACGCTTGAGTTTGAACTTTGATGTTCTAGTGATCTACAGCATTCCCCATCTAAAGAATATCATGGCAGAAGTTCCCACCTCTGGTCTGTACCTACATCCCCCTGCTTTTCCCTATCCATTTAGCACGGATCTGGTAGCACAGCCCTCAGCCTGTGGGCACAGGACTTTACTGTAGCAGCTGACCAACAAAGAGCAATCTTCATTGATTTTCTGCTTTGATATTGCTAATTTCATATGTGTTTACAGTGGCATGATGTTCCCTGAAGGCCCAAACTTAAATTTTGGATATTTGTCAAAACTAGTCAGCCTTAATCTTGGCCTTTTCATAACTCCACATATACATGCCTTCTGGATGATTTAATGTTTATGGTCGTTCTGCTGGGTTTTTTTCCTGAAATACTATGTCTTACTTTTTGTACATGGCAAGTGAATTTGTGGGGGGCGGTTATTCTGAAGTAAAACACAGTAAAATCAGCTAGAACTCTCTGCACCTAAGTTTTACAAATTTTCAGTCACTTCTAAAATAAGCATGTTAAACATTCATATATTTGCATTGAAAAAGCTAAGCTGATTTTAGAAAACCAAAATGATTAAATCATAGGCAATTTGTGCTGACCACCCCCTTTTTAGAAAGGGCTTTTTTTCATGTTCTTTGTTTCACCAGAATACAGATTATCTATTTGAAATACATGAACTGAATGGACTTCCCATTGAGGTTAGTGTATTCTAGCATTGTGATAAAGGTTATGAAAAGATGTCCGAGCACCAGCTGGCCTTCCTTTGATCCTCTCCATTCTTGTGATGATACATTTTCACACTTAAGATGATTCCCTTCTACCTCAAAGGCTGAGAGCTGCTTTGGTCCTTACAAATATTAACTGCAATCACAATGACCTATCTTTCTGGTTCCAGTCATCTGTTTAATATAGAGTGGAAGGTCAGAACTACATTAAAAAGGGTCTGAAAGGCTTTATTTCAGTATACTGCCCCATGCAGAGCTTCACAAAAAGCTGGCAGACTTGTAGTTCATGCATGCACGCTCCTCAGCACTGCATTGTGCGCTTCTGTTAATGGGCTTTTGTAACCTTCCAGGAAAAATGCCCTCACCAAGTGAACAAAACTGTTGTCAGATCTGAACACACATGTGAATATCAACTACAAAGAAGAAAAAAAAAATTATATTTAAACAGTAGGGGTACTGTCTTCAGAAAAAAGGATGGCTGAGTCACTAGCTTGTGTCTTCTCTAGGCTGTGTTTTAAAGGTAGTTTTTCTCTATTTTCTAGGATGGAGATTTAATAGCAGAGGTAGAAACCAACTGTTTAGAGAAGGCAAATTCAATAATAGATGTCAGTAAGGATTAATGAATAAGGCTATGGACCAGAAAGCACAAGCTTGTGTGTACCAATACAAAGAAATCTATTTGCAGCACAGTGGAGCACAGGTCACTTTGAAGTCATTAGCATACTGAATTACCAAATAGCTGCATCTAAGGCACTTCAGTTGTCCTTAGAACTCATTTCCCAAGCTATCACATTTTTTCCTTTGAATCTGTCTATGAAGCTCATGTTTATTTGCTTTCTATTAAGTCTTCTGCTCAAGCAGGATCATCTATATGTCTTGACATGTTTATCTAACATACTACTTCTCAAACAAGCCCTTTAGCAAGAAAGCTAAATATCCAAAATCCCAGCACACACACCAAAACATGGAGCCTGGAGATTTTTATAAAGTTTTACAGCTCTGTTTACCTATATGCCTCTACACTTTTCCTTACTGAGCTTGAATATGTTAACCTCTGGTCTGGATTATGAGGGGTGGGTAAGTGGCATGAAGTGAGCAGCAAGAATTGAATGCAGCTGTCCACGTATGAATGGAGCTACCCACAGTGGGGAAGACAATGCAAGGAAAGAAAAAAGTGGATTCCAGAAGCAAATGGCCTATGGGGCCAGTTCCACTTGCTTCACACTGATTTTGTCTTAAATTTGGCTTGCTCTTGTATATGCCACTTAGATGTTTTGGGAATACTTCATGTGTAGCAATTACTTCCCTGTAAAATTATCAACAGGAGTTTAAGCGTATTTGAATTTGCTGAAGAAGCCATGGAAACAAAGCACAAGTGCTCTGTTCTAAAGCATGACCTCTGAATTCGAGAAACATCTAGTAGGCCAGGATTAAAAAGAGTATGAGAGAATGCAGATGAAGTATTAGACCACAAAAACACTCTGTGCTCAATGGCAACAGGTAATAAACAAGCAGTAAGTCCTTCCTAGTGAAGTTCCTCTTCCTTATGCAACTTTTTCAGTTCTAACTAAACTAGAGAATAAGTCTCAAGCAGAGGATTTTTTTTTGAAAGGCGAGTTACTTGAACTTAGATGTAATTATATGATGTCTCCTATTCCTTTGTACACACAGGAAACATCCCCACATAGAAATGGCAGGTTAAGTTTTATATAGATTTAATGCTCATAAATAATCAAAATAACCACAGTAATGCTTTCCAAACTTAAAACACTAATTTGATTTTTTATATACTGTTCAGGAGTCAAATGACAAATATGTCTGCACTGAACAAACCCAAACGAAGCCCTGAGTGGTCACCTGCTCCTTCTGTAAACAAAAGTGATTCAAGTTTGCAAGATGAAGAGCAGCTCTGAGCTGCAGGATAATTATTCCAAGAAATAACAATTAGCAGTCTTCCAATTTTACTAGGCCAAATTGGTTAACATCCTCTTCCTAAAAATCCTTTTTTTTTTAATAGCACATCATTTACATCAACTATAGTGGCACTACTGCAGTGTCTGGTACTGGCCAAAGGACTGATGCTTATCCATCCCCCTCAGCACCCTGGCTATGGGTATTTGTGAGCAATAGCTATGGATGGGTGTCTGCTGCTTGCAAAATACCATTGGCTCAGCACTTGTGTCACGGTTTCCACCTGTTCTTCAAAGTCACAGGGTAGCTGCTCCTCTCCAGCTGTGCCAGGTTTGTGGCAGTATTAGGACTATCAAACCGTATTTGCTATTCCCACTCAAACATCCTCTTCATTACAGACCTACGGGTTGGCATAGGAAATTATTAGGATACAGGAAAGATCCTCTTTCAAGATAATTTTCTACTGAGAAAAGTGTCCCCGAGAAAAGCTCATGCAATACAAAATTGACATGACAGACTCTATTTGATTTTGGAAACCCAAAAGCAAAATACATTTTCTTGCAGTCAGGCAGTGATATTCTCACTGCAAAGTGGCTGCAGGGATGGGGCTTCTTAATCCAAAACTTCTTACTCCATATGTAAAAATTCATTCTCTTCCATCTGAGTCCATCTACTAATCTTTTGAAATTTCTCTCTTGCTCAGCTTTTCCTTCAAGCCTGCTAGAAACAACAGTTCTTAGTGCTCCTTCCCAGTGCTGCGACTCCTTTTTTTCTGGTTCCAGCTGCACAAACTCAGACGGAACAGCTTCCTCCTACCAGTGTTTGCTCTACTTCCTTCTCAAAGATGCCACATTGCAATGGGGTGTTTTAACAAACCCTCCAAACTGCAAACAGCATTCACAGTCTGGTAGCAGTTTTGAGAACTTTCATGTTTCTGGTGTGAAACAACTCACAGAAGGAAATGCTGCCAAGCAAGGGGAATTATCCTTAGTGCAACAGAATCGTCCTCTTGGCACAAAGCACCTGATAACAACCTATGATCTGATCTAATCTATGTGTTTAAAAGTATCTCAAGTTGCCACTTTATGACAGACTTACACATTCCTCCAGACCTCCAACACTCTGTTAGAAGAGCACAAAGGTTGCAACATGGTTTGTTTTAAACTTACCCTATAGTAATTCCTCAAAAATACAACAGAGAAAGCAAAATCACTGCGGAAACAGAGACAACTAAATAGTTAGGAGGCTCTTAAATTGCAGGTTTGTCCTTTCCAAGCAACAGAATCCTCGTGGGAACAGAATCAAATTTCTATTTTCTCTTGGGATAAGTAACTTTAAAAATAGTTTCTGACAAGAGGAACCCTACGGAGCTAGTGACTGGCAGATACCCACATTTTGCCTTAGGCACGAGTGCAAGGAAAGCAGAGTGAGAGTGAGCATGAGCACACGTGGTCAGGGACAGAACTGTAATACCTGGACTGTAGAATGGCATGTGGGCAATTCCCACAGGGAACTGCAGTGCTCCAAAGCAAATAAAGCAAAAGGCAAAGAATGAAGGAAGAGCTAAGGGTTCACATATATAAAGTGTTCCCTGCTTAATCCGTGTGGGACTGTGTTCAGCTTGACTATGTGCTATTTTTAACACACACCCTGCAAAAGCTGCTGTGTTTTGACTTCACTGGCTAGAAAAATAGAGTTTTAAAGTTTCTTAGTCTATGTGCACTGCAAGAAAAGAAAGGTGAAAAAAAAAATCCCAATTTGCTTTCCAGTGCAGCTGATTATTTTTTTTATAACTGGTCTGTTAATGTAATAAAAAAAGTTTTTCATAACATTAAATGACTGTTAAGAGAAATGTGTATCTTTTGAGACTCACACAGACAGTGTAATGGGCTGCCCCTTTTGTCTGAAGGACGCCATGCTATGCTCTGGCCAGAAATACTCTCTCATTTTAACTCAGGGTGAAAGCAGTTACAAACAGGAAGGTACAAGGACCAGGTAAAGGAAGTAAGGAAGTGAAGCCCCAAATTGTAATGTATGGTGGTTAACAAACAAGAGATGGAACAACTAGTTTTGAATTCTTGGGGGGAAAAAACTGGTGAGCACTTTAAAAAGACAGAAAAATACTGTATTTTCCAAGCTTTAAACTTCCACAGAATGTCATGTATCTGTAGGAAGCAGTTTGAAATGCAGCAACTATTCAAAGCACCAAAGCAGAAAAAGGCTTCTAAGCAACGTTTCTATCCTGTAACAGTCTATTTATTCCATTAATCAGCCAATGTTTTATACTCATTCAAGTACAAGACAACCTACTGGTGTATTGATTGCACTTATTTTATAGTGCAGCTCTTCTCGTGGTGGCATCCCCTTTAGCATTGTAAAGATATCTGGAATAGATGGAACTGTTACTGAAAATCCTTCATAGAAAGACGAAACACATCAAGCAATGTAAAACAACTTCCCTTTATTCACAACTTGATCTTGGCCTTCATTGTACAAATAATCTGCTGTGCAAAATAGTTTATAAAATACTAAAAAAAAGCTTTTATTGTAAAAAAATAAAGTTTCTAGATATACAGTTACTTTGCACTATCACAAATATTGTCCAGTATTTAACATTTAAATTTAATGTCACAATACTCAGGTCCTGTAAACCGATGACCCTACTGGTAAGAAAGCCACTACTGAAACTCAAGTTCACTAGGGACTGCTTAAGCATTTTCCTCCTGTCATATCTACACCCTTACACAGCTCTAATGACCCATACTTGGAATTGTACCATATCAGGAAATTAGACACTGGCCATCCTTTCCTCCATTATCAGGTAAAAATTCCAAGTTAAATGGTAAATTTAGACAGCGGCAAATTTTAGTACATCATGGCAATAACACAGGAGCTACACAGTGCAGTCATAGAACAACAAAGGTCCCCAACAGTGCATTTAAACTTTGCTGAGAAGCAGTGTAAATAAAGGCAGCCTACACGTGGTGCTGGGAATGAGCACTTTGATTCCTGTCAGTGTCCAAGCTACCTGGCGTAAAAACTCTCTGTGATCTCCCTATGCTGCAGTGCAATTCAATCACGTTAGCATGAAATGCCTCTAAGAAGTTTTGGTACAGTCACTGAGCCCTCATTGCTCCAACTCGCTTTCGTTCTGCAGGGTCTTCATCGCTAAGCCCCAGAGGGTCATGCTGGAGAAGAAGGGGCCCTCGTTACTCTTGTAAGTGGCAGACGAGGCCCGGCTGCCCAGGGGGTCACTGCAGTGGCTGTCCAGGCCAGCCACGGAGGAGCGGATCATGGGAATGCCATCAGACTGCAAGGGTTCCTCTGCTGAGGACACATCTACATCTGTGTAAGCATACGGTGGTGGTGGTGGAGTTTGCTGTGCCTGGGCTTTCAGGAGTTTAGCAGAATCCACACCGAGTTTGTCTGGGTTTGCCGCGTCGTGGTGTTGGATCATTGATCGCAACTTACAGTAAGAATCCGCGGAACTGTCAAATTCAGTGGAGTTTCCGGCTGGACGAACGGGGAATTTAACAGACACTGGTAACAATGTGACAGACATTTCTTGGCCAAAAGAGTCAGAACTCTGGGACTTGTCAAGGTCGGGCGTTTCGATCCCTTGAGTGAATTCCTCAAGTGCGTTCGGCCCCTCCTCGGAGGCTTTGCAGTGCATCTTCTTGTGCCGCCGCAGGACGGCCGAGCGAGTGAAGCACTTGTTACACGTCTCACAGGTGTAGGGCTTCTCCCCTGTGTGCGTCCTCACGTGTCTGCGCAGGTCACCAGAGCCTGCAAAACATTTCCCTACGAGGCACAAGTGATAGATTAAGATTTTGTTCTTAACACAAGTGAATAAACATGTTTTAATTACAGAAAGTATCAAGTGATAAGGTATCATATGTCCCAGTCACTTATCTAGAACAGGTTCAAACAAGTTCCATCTATTTTTACAATTCCATTAACTTGTTTCTTCTTGATCTGATTTTCTAACTTGTGTTTCCCAATGAGTGGGTTTAGCTTTTGTCTCCAGAGACAGGAATATCCATTAGTATTTGAAAGCTGTGAGTGCTCTCAGTTTGTCTCAATCTTCATGGAGAAAAAAAAAAGTTTTAAATTATCAATTTAATTTGTCTGTCTGGAAAAACAGTATGCTGATAAACTTCTAAATATATTCTTCCAGTGAGAGCTGCATCACAGAAAGAAATGGTTTGTTCATTACCAAGGAACTACTCTCAAACTACTGACAAAGTTAGCTTTTTTGTTAACTTTAGGCTAACATAATGCCGCAGTCCTTTTTTATGTTCTAGCCAGAGAATGTGTGAGAACTGTAATTTTTTATTGCTGTAAATATTAGAATACAGAAAAATATTCAACCATTTGCCTATCTTCAAAGCTACAGACTCAAATAAGCTCAATCACCATACTGCAAAGAAAAGTGTCTGAGGCTGAACCAAGGCAAAGTGTAAAAGAACAAGCAGAAAAAGAAAGAATTAATTTCCAGAATTGCCACGATTCAGACACCTCACAGTCTTTAAAATAGTAGAAATAAGCTTGTGATTTTTATCTCATTTATTTTGTGAGGACAGATACCAACTAAAACAAACTGTATTAAATGACTGCCCAATAAAACTGCAGTCTCAATTTTCAGCCGCACACTTTTTATTTTGCTGCACAGATTTCTCTTCAGAGCAGCCATTAAACAGTAATGGTAAGATTAAAAATTGCTGGAGTAATACATCTGGATTTTTTGCATAATGTGAATGATTTCTTAATGCTTCATCAGATCCTCTTTACACAATTTTTGCCTTTTCAGAATAAGATGACTTGGCTAAAATCAAAAATATTCAAAAGACCACTACAAGACAAAATGAAAGCAAGCCTGTTTAAAAGACAGCAACACAACTGATTGTACTTTTGTATCCTGCATGTCTATTCACTCATTCTGATGCAAGGCCTCCTGATAATATTGGCTTTTTCTTGTGCCTTAAGACAGTGCAAATAAAACATACTGCAGCTGGATTTGAACATATGAAGCTACCCTCCTCCAAAGGTGATTCCTCAGAACACAAATGAAATTCTGTCAAAATAGCACATAATGGCAAAAAAAAAAAAAAAAAATAGTATGCAGGATGCTAAGTAACCTATGAAATCAGGATGGACCTGATCAAAAGCCATTTTCAGACCACCTGGCAGTATGGCCTATCTAACGGATTTTGAAAATGGGTGTTCTGAAACATTGATCAAGTTTTGATTTTATTCCAGAGGTTGAAGCAAAGTAACAAAAGGTTGTTATTATCAAACTCTATGGGCAAATGCAGTTAAAATCAAATGGTATGCAACTGGAAAAAAAAAAAAAGACCCTACCAATAGCCAAGTGATGTCAAACCTAAGTTTCCATCAGAAAGGACTATTTTGCAAATAAATCTATTTTTGAAGCAGCTACTATGAGCAGCTCTTTAGCAAACGTACACATACAATGTTGATTCCTCTTACTTCCTTTCTCTAATTTTCAACTGAAATTCTCTTTTAAACTTATGAGAAATAAAGGAATTTATTACACCAAATGAAAGACTATGAAGCATGCAAAACAGAAGATTTTGACTAACTTTCACAACATGGTATTTCAATTTAAACCAATTTTGGTTAATTGTTATTCTGCTGACAAAGGAACTTTTACTTATCATTTGAAAGGCAAAGACACAACCAAGCAATGCACAGTGAACCTTACCACAAGCTGAACAGCTGTATGGTCTCTCTCCAGTGTGCCTAATTCTGTGCTTTACCAATTTTCGTTGCATATTAAATGACTTCCCACATTCATCACAGGTGAATACTTTATCTGCTGTATGGGTCTTTTTGTGCTCCTTTAAATTACTGAAGTTACTGAAACCTAGAAAAATATGACAGACTCTGAGATTAAAATGACTCCTCACATTTCAGTCAAAAAACTTGAGGCAGAAACTTTGGTTCTGACACACCTCTGCCACAGATATCACACAGGTGAGGTTTTTCTCCAGAATGAATAATTATATGACGCTGAACATCACCAGAAGCAGCAAATCTGTAACACAACAAGAAGGCCAATTAATGTCTTTATAAGGCCCTTATTTCCCTAAACTGAGTCTCATGTGGAAATTGGCTTTAATGAATGCCTGATGTTCTGAACAAAGACTAAGACCTAATACACAGATAAATTGATGCAGTTAAGAAAAACATTTTTAAACTGACAATGTCCAATTAAATTTATGCTAGGAAAAAACCTCCAAAAATATTTTTACAATTAATATTACCAATTCATTCTGCATTTTATGCTACTCCTGCATTAATGTATTTTCTGTCACTTGTTAGCCAGCAGAATTATTTAATGCTTTGCTTAAAATTTTCAAATTTCCCATACTTCAGAATTCCATAAAATATTAAAAAAAAAAAAAAGTATCACCAAATAATGAAAAAAAATGTGAGGGAAAGGTACAAACCTGCATGATTTATTGTGACTCACACTGTTCAAAATACACACAACAATATACAACACAATACATGTAACACAACAAAATACACTCAATGCTATTCTTATCTACATACCAATATACAAAAAACTCAGACCACAAACTCTGGTGACACAATTATCTTACTCACAACAAGTCAGTTGCAGACATTTATGTATTCTAATCCCATCAGCACACATTTAAACCCAGCGTCTTCTAAACAAAATTGAGCAGCATGCTGCCTTAGTTTATCATGAAGATTAGTAGAAAATATGAACAAATCTTTTCAGATTAACTTTACTAAGATGAACAATTCTACTCACCTTTTCCCACAGATTTCACAAATGTATGGCTTCTCACCAGAATGTCGACGTAAATGTGTCTGGAGATTACCTGCCTGAAGGGACAGTAATTTAAGCATTTAAATTCAGCTTGCCTCTTGTTGTTTACAGATAAAAAAACCCCAATGATGGGAACTATGGGACTGGCTTTTTATTCCTACTGCTAAGGCAATGAAGACTATAAAGCATGTATGAACTCAAGCATTCTTATCTAGTAAAGACAGACTACCATGTACTTCAACATCAAATTATTTATGTATGCAATTATACATTGAAAAGAAGAGAAATAGGGAAAAAATAAAAACAAGAAATCTGAAATCAAATGCTAAGGGTAAAGAAACACCCATAATTGAAAGCAGATCCAATTATAAATGAAAATTACACTACCTAGAATGCAGTGGAAAAGAAAACTAACTTACTAGCAATATGGTTCATGTTAGTCTCACTTTCCCTACACATAAAATATGTTACACATGTTCTACACATAAAATATTGTTACACAAGGATGTCTGAATTCACCTACCAGATGGTTTAAAAGAAAATAATAATGTGAGCATTTTTCTATCCATAAAATACTCAGATGCTCCAAACCTGAAATTATTTACTCATACCAAAATATAACAGGAAGTACAGAAATGAATGAATGGGAACTACTGATAACTACTTTTTACATATCTTTCCTCTCTCAATTCTCTAAAAATCATGCTAGTCTAGAAGGCAAACCAGACAATGACTAGATAAAACCTTCTTACTGAGTCCAACTTCTTTTAAAATGTTCTAAAGCCACTGGTCCTTCTGAATGGCTACTCCACTGAGTCCAGTTCTCAAAGCACAAGGCACACCTCGTAGAAGAGCTGCAGATGTTCCACACATCGTGCATACTTCCACTGTCAGTTTTTAACCCTTCTGTTCTCTTTGACTGATAACTGCCTGGTTTTATTTAAGTGCACTAAAGAAACATTAAGTCCTTTACACCAGGAAAGAAAATTTGAGATGCAAAGATTATCATGTCCTCATCAGACACAGCAAGACAACAAAAATAAGACCCAGAGTAATTTCTTCTGACTCATTTAGATAATAAATTACCTGTTATGATCTATCACTGTAATCAGACCTTATAATATATCAGAACTCAAGTACTGCAGACACACACAAACAGAGGACAGTATCAAATGGATCAATGTTTGAACCCTGAAAGAGCTTTCTTTAACCCCTGTAAATTTTTTCAGACAACAGTATGACTGAACCACTGTTTCCTAAGGCCGAACTTTCTAATACTGAAATCCACTCAAAGAGAGTCATTAGGTACTTATTTCTGGGGAAGAAGAAGATGAACCATGGAATAATTTTTGCTTTTCAAAGACAAGGGATTTTATGCAGCAGTGCATTTTAGAAAAACATACAGAAAAAAAGACAGAACCTTTGCTTCTATCCATGTCACAAGCAAACCCTATTATGGGCATTTGAAAGTTATTCCAGATAAAGACAGAGGGTGAATTTGAAGTGCAACAACTATTTTGAAATAGTTCCCATAAAGGTATTTTAAGTAAGAATAAAAACATTTTACAGAAAGCAGCAAGTAGATCCTTTTCTTTATTACAAGCCTATGTCCTTTCCTCCTAATGAGGGCAAAGCTTGTTACTAACTGTGCTAAGACAAAAAATGGTAAAAACATCATTAGCTTGAATTCTTTCTTAAGCTTTAAAGCTGGCACACAACCTTGGTTAAAGCAACACATGCCATCCCAATGAAAAAAAACCTAAGGGGACTTTTGCTTGCATTTCAGTGCAAGAAAAAAAATGCTCAGAAGAATCCTCTTAATGTTGCATAGACCTCCTCACAAATTTGGAGATCAGAGAGATACGCCAGACTTAGTCCTTCTGTAAATGGCAAGCTTTCAAAGTGAAGGAACTTATACACATGGACCCCCAAAGGAATCTCTGCAGAAGGAGGTAAAACACAATATCCTGGATCACCAGCCAGAGAGGGTTCACATCACAGCAAGCTGTGTACAAATAGTAAGGGAAGATGCAGGCTTGGAAGTAAAAAAAGGAACGTTTTCCTCAAAGAATCAAAGACATTTTTGGCTGTTTGTTCCCAACTATGAGTTCCCATGTAAATTTCCCCTACTTCCTTCATTTTCTGCTCCACATTCCAACATGCAGCACATCACCTACTTTCAGCAGGAGCAGACATCCCACCAGGCCCAACAGCTGCACTGTCTCAAAAGCACAGATCACGAAGGCTTAAATAAGAAAAGTGTTTCTATTTCTGTGCCTACAGACAGAGAAGATAAAGGACAAGATCGGAGATGGTATTTTAAGCAAGAAGTAGACAGTAATTATCCTTGCATCTTACTTTCTCGTAGGTGAAACCTCTCTTATTTGCAGGAGTCAAAAGCAAGTACCTCAGCAATGTGCAAGAGCCCTTTATGACCAGAGAAAGAACTGCAGCACAGAGGCTGAATGCTCTGGCTCATATGCTGGACATGTAGGGATTGTCCATCAATACGTATCTACCTACACCTTCAGGCAAGTGAGGTAACACAGAGCACGGGGAAGCTGTTTGGGAGTGTTTAATTCAAAGGCAGAAATTTCCAGCCTTGTCAGGGGTTTTGTTTGTTTCTGTAATTAAAGAGGAGCAAAGCGTGTTGCATGAGGAGTCTCATGCCTGTCACACACTCTGAGTGTGTGACACTTCCCCCCTCTTCCCCCACTGCAGTAGCACAGAACACCACTCTATTTGCCAAAAGTACTTTTAATCGACTTTGGAAATATCCATGTTTTTCTTTCAGTAACTAGAAGTTCAGCCATCAAAATGAATGAAAATGCTCTTCTTTGCCTAAAAAGCAGACCCAGTTTTGCTGGAAATTGTCCAATAAGCATGATGAAACAGTATTGTTCACTGGATGCAGTCTTATATTCACATTTAGCAACAAGGTGGAGGACACGAAGGCATCAGACTCATTGGTCAAACAAGTCCCACTGGTGGGCTGTGAAACTGAAGCAAGCGAAGCACAACCAGTGCTGGGTGGGTCGGCAAAGAGCACGTAGCTCTAATTCTTAAACCAAGACCCATAAGAAATGCCAAAGCTATTCGACAATAATTATGTAATCTTAATATAAAAATATGCACCTGTTTATTGTCTGCTGTACTTAGATGTGCTCATCTCAACCACGAAATCAGAAAGGAAATCGACGTTTTGGAAATGTGAGACAACTAGGCACCAAATTTGTAGAAATACAAATTAATTGTTGTACCCCGAACAGGAAGCAAGCACTGGAGGGCAAGCAGCTAAAGCTTAGGCCCCGTATGCAAGTATGGAATTTCACAAGAAGTGTTTTTTAAATCAGAGCTGAGTTTTGTCACTTCAGACAGGCTGTGGTGTTCTCTCACTGAAAGAAACTGAGCCCAATTATATGGGTACAATTTCTTTTTTATCTGACTCAAATCTACTTAATAATTTATGCCATTTAGGAAGATGAAACTGTATCATGAATACAACACTATATAAAACATGAACCTGCACTTTTTTCAGACACTGTAAAAATGCTATTCCCAATATACCCCTGAGCATAAAGCAAAAGAACAGTTTGGAAATGAATGTTCTCTGTATTTCAAATATAGTTGTGGCTCTGTATAGTTAAAGATTCATTTGAAGGTAAAATACATAACACATCTACTGAGAGCAGACAGAATCAAAGACACAGAATGCATCAAAGAAATCTAAAACATTCAACATGTTATTTTTAAATAAGACATTTTAATAATTTATCCCTAATGTGAATTCTGTCTTTGAACAAAAAAAAAAAATCTAATCTTAAACCCAAGATTTTTAGAATCAACACAGAGATGCATTTCAAGTGTAAGTACCATAATATATAAAATATTCCCACCTGTGAGAAGTGTTTCCCACAAATGTTACATTCAAAAGGTTTCTCACCTAAAAGAAGAAACAGAACATAGAACTTCTAATAGTTGCAGTAGAACAGAAATGGTTAAAATTGCTACACTTTCTTTTAAAACATGTAACGTAAGAGTAAAAAGTATTCCCAAAAGGACACTTACCCATGTATTTAAGGGGAAATTCAAGAGGGAAATACAGCTTCTACCACTAAGTTTGCAAGGCAGACTTGCTCAGAAACAGAATTTATCTTTCAAAACAAGTAGAAGAGTTTTGATATGAATGGGTGCGGGTTTTAATTTTTTTAAAATACTTTTCATTTGAAATGAAAGGGGTATCACCTTACCAGAAAGAACAGAACAGATGACAAGGCCCAACAACAACTGTGATGGGAAGTGCACCTGTTTTTTTCACGTGCACAGACAGGGACTCATTCTTAAAAAGAAAGAGGAATGAAGGGAAGCTAATTTGGAAGAATTGTGTTTTCTGATTTCAATGTCTACCATATATCTCTGCTCATTCACTTCCAGAAAATATATATTTGCCTTCAAATTCTCATCCTATATAAAAGTATCTGAGGATTAACCCAAGTATTTTGCTCCAAAATTCTGAATTCATGCATATAAAACTGTTATTCTTGAACATCTTAACCTAAAAACAGATTAGTAGCTTTAGTAAAAACTGGTGCAGCCCACTTCAGCTTTTCAAAATAACTTGACTCTCAATCTTGAATGTGACTGCACAACACTTCAATTCTCTCGCTGTCAATTTAAAACATATATGTTTTTGTTATAACTTCTTCTCCTCTACAGTATTTCATAAAGGTGGGGGTTTTTCCCCTGCTTAGTTCTCGGTTTCCTAGTGTTTACACTGTTGGTAAAATTTTATGTGCATCTTTTAGAATTTTGAAAACAAAAATGATGCTCAAATACCATTGATTCAATGACAGTCACACTTCTCATCATCTTTCATGAGTCTAGCTGTACATTTAAAGGACATTTATAATCTGTCCCACACATGCAGGGCAACAAAACTGGTATAAATCCATCTGATTTTAAAAACAGAACATTTCCAAAGGGAAAAAGAGATCTTACACTGTATTTCATCTTGGTAATGATTAAAAATTCTGTCTAAGATTTTTATTTACTTCTTTAATTATAATTTTTCTGACTTTACAGAACACCTCTTGGCTTCTCTTCCAGCAAGTATTCTCTACATCAGAAATGTTACAGGCAACATCTACCATATGCAGGTGTGGAAATTTCATTTTCCTTTCCTCCTGCCAAATACAGATGAAGTTCTTTCAACAGATTTTAGGATCAAGGACTAAATGCAACTCTCTTTAGATTTTAAAACACGGAGTAAACATACAGTTATGTTACTTCACAGATTGTAACCCTACAGTTAGTCTGACAACTTGAGGCTTCATCTACTTTGTCTACTTAATGAAGAATGGAAATCTGGCAGTTTTAAAAACCAGAATTTTCTACAATTAAACATAAAAATTATGAAACCAGTAAATCAAAGTAACTCAACTACAAAGAGCACTGAGGCTTGATTTCATTATGGCTTTAAACTTGCAAAACACTAAAAATTCTGATACTGACAACACAAATATAAATGAAACCAACAGGGAGCCAGATCTGTAGCAACTGGGAAGGATTCTGGAAACCATAAAAGCATCAAGATAACATGAAATGGAGGATAAAAAAAACTAGTAGCAATTTTTGCAGAAATTACCCATATAAAAAAAAGTTACTGTAGACCTAAAGAATAATATCTGAACAGGAATCCACTCTGAAATGACTAGAGGGAGAGGGAAGGAATTGGAGGCTCAAATTTCTCAAAACTATTGTTGTAGGCTGCATGCAGCCTCATTATAACCATACTGATGTACAAAGAATTGGGAGTTTTTTCCCCCAAGATAAAGAGAAAACAAAAGGGGGTTTTTTTTAAAGAAATATCAAATTAGTTTTTGGAGAACAATTTTGCACTTGCATAGAATTCCAAACCACTGGGCTTATCAAATAACCCATTGCTCAGAAGCAATTAGCCTCACTGTACCTGAGGGTGTATTAGTAAGAGTGCAGCTAATAAGCTGAGGGTTATTCTTCTCTGCCTATCACTGGTGAGACCATATCTGGAGCCTTAAGAAGGCAAACAGGAAATCTTACTGCTGCCTACAGGCTTGGGAAGGCAGATGCAAGCAGGTTGTTCCTAGTACACAGTCTTAGGACAAGAGGTGACAGACGCAAGTTTGATCATGACAAATTCCAGTTAGACAGATGAAAATAATCTTTTACCCCATGAGGGTGGTCAGACACTGCGAGTGACTGACTGGAGAGGTTGTGGAAACTCTGTCCCTGGAGATGTCCAAAATTTTCACTACACCAGGTCATGAGCAAAACAACCCGATCTAATCTGATATGCCTTGAGCAGGAGACTGGAGTAGATTACCTCAGGAGATCCATTCCAATCTAAATTATTCTATGATTCTACAACTGTCAATGAATTCCAAACCAAAAACCTCATCTGAGAACACCAGGATTGTACCCTTCTTGTTCAACACTCTGCAAGGAGAGGTGAAAATAAAGGACACAACAGTGGGATCCATGGCTGGATCAACAGCAACAGAGAAAAACTGGGGAAAAGTAGTAACTGAATACAATTTAGACAATGCTCAAACAAACATCCAGGGGACTTTACTTTTGAACCCTTGGGCTGCCTTGTGTTTTCTATCTTCTGTTGCATCCTTCTTGTTCAACATTCTGCAAGAGGAGGTGAAGATAAAGTACACAATAGTGATCAAAGCAGTGTTGTGTCAGCTCCAGAGGAGAAAGGCATGAAGGCAGAAGAGGTGTTCCTGATGAGATCACAAAGGTGAGGAGCTGTACTCACTAAGGCATGGAATGCTGGAAGTTGCTCAAGCAAAGCTGGGAATGAAAAGGTTGAGGATCAACAATGTATTACATGGCAGTGCTACTCTGTTCCTGTTGCATTCCATCCTGCCAAGAGTTCCTTCCATTGCCCTGGATTTGTTTTGGGTTGTTCTTTGATATGTTCCCTGAAAATACATAAAATACCCCAACAAAACCACTGGATGTTCCTGGACAGGTATGGACTATATAAAAGAGATATACTTGCTTCCTTTTTTCCAGACAGGTCAATATAATAAAGAACAAATTATAACATTCAGTCAAAATCAATCAAAGTCAAGGCAGTAAGCTCTGTTTAGGGATTCCTTTAAATGTCCACTAGCAATACAATTAAAACAGCCAGACGTGCCAGTACAATGACTGTTGAACACAGTCTGGCTGCCCTCACGTAGAAAACTCATCAATGCACCCATGCTAACCTGTAAATTCTTTAGTAGTTCCTAGTGCTCAGGGACAGAGAATTTCACACGTGCTTTTTCTTGACAACCAGGCCACCACAGCACTTGTGTTGGAAGAATTGTCATTTGTGAGTTAAAAACAGGTTTGCCAGTGTGACATGTCCATTTCAGCTTCCTCCATCTCTCCCGCGAAGCTGCATTGGGAGGACTTTCAGCGAACACTGTAATACTTAAATGCCTGCTAACCCTTTTGCTTAGCTCTAGAAAAGGAATGTTTTTAAATAAAATTGATTAGCTAGCAATCTGCTGTGCTTTCTGAAGTGGCAGATGAATAGAAATGGCTTTTAGCATACACTTATATTACTTACTACCAGTGTACCTAACATAACAATACAGATGTGCCCTGTACCTTCTGCTACAGATCTTTCCAATATTAACATCCTACTCACTATCCACTGCAATTTTCCAAACACTCTTTTTGCACTAGTTGGGTATTTAAAAATAAATTAACATGAATAACAGCGAAATAACAGGGGATAATTCCCAAAAATAACAGGGAAGCAAACAGGCATTTCTAGTCATAGCCTTGCCTCAGTTTTTCCATGCTTTGATGTGCTTATTATTTGTTAAACTTAGGCTCTTACACTTTTGTCATCTTAGCACATCTATAGAAGAATGCTAATGCCACATTAACTAGCATTCAAGTCTGGAATTTTTGAAAACTACTGGAAGAAGACGGTGTCTGAAAAGCAGCACAGAATTCCTGAATCCTGGGGTCTCTCTAGCACAAACTCACATCTTACTGCAGTCTCTCCCTTAGCTGGGACTTTTCTAGATGCTCTTGTCTTCTATCTGATCATCTATTTTCCTGAAAATCTAGGATATTAAAATATACCTGATGATACCAGCTCAAACCAGATAATAAGATTCAAAAAAATACAAGGCAAAGAGAGGATCTAGGTAAGAGGCATAAGGAACTCTTTCACAGGGGAACAAATTTTAAAAAAATTATTAGAAACATAAACACACAGAAGCAGTTAAAGCTAACAATTGAAAACTTCAGGAAGCTAATGCAAAATGTTCATATTTTCAGGTTCTGGGAAGATTTTTCTATGAATAAAATGGAAAAATAAACTTTTAATTCTAAGGATCAGTTAACAAAATAAATAAACGTCTGCTAAGAGAGTTTCCTATTTAGTGTCAAAGTACCAATACATGTATGATCATTTCCAAAGTGATGTTTATTTGACAAGATTGAGAGAGATGCATTTGTATATTTAATACAGGGAAAAAGAAAACCAAAAAATATTCAACAGCCTAATCAGGAGTAACACCATCTCAGGGACTTTAATCAGTGGTGTTACCTGACTAGCCAAGGTAATTCTTAAAAACTCTTGTAAAGATGCATATCTAATAACAGGACATGGTGGTTAAACTGAACAGACAAATTAATTAATTTGAAGTTAAACTAGGTCTTGTTTTTCACTAGAAAAAAAAGATACTTAGAAATAAATCTATGTTAGGTTTAAAAATATTACCTGTGAGTTTTTAAAACAAAGTACATTAATTCGAAATTCCCATTTACTCTGCAGCTTGCAAGAGCCTTACTCTCCAGGTAAACACAATTAAAGTTGTTATAAAGCATATTTCTACAGGTTAAAAAAAATGACCACCAAGGCCCAATCACCTGTATCTTACAATGAATATATGACCAGAGAGAACAGAGGTGTTCTAGTATACTTCTAATACCATTTATTTGTTTACACTTTTTATTATTATCCGGCTCAAACATCTGGGCCACCAGACAAACTGACTAGAAATGACTCATCTAAA
>QWTY01023660.1:0-14922 GCA_008033365.1 Pseudorectes ferrugineus
CTGGGCGGAGCATCTTACAATGGGATGATGTAATTTTATGAGTCATGCAGTGAGACTTGATGGCCCATTATCAGAAGATATTCCCCAGAGGGAGTTATCAGGGATGTGTCACGGAAGAGATAAAGAACTCCACCTGTTTTTAACAGTTTATGAAGATTGTGATAAAGTACATACTTTTGGTTACATCTTACATTGTAACCTACGACAACGCCTGATGAACTTTTCTATTATTTAGACATCTAAGGTTGCTACCTGCTGATCTGGTCTCTAATCACGAACACTGGTGTCTTTTCAGTTTAGTATTTTGCTAAGAGGTTTGAATCCCCAGTTTTTATCTGATCTCATTATCTCATCTTTCTATGGTACTTTTAAATCAGTAATCTGAATTAGGTAGTCAGTACAGGAGCAGAGTCCTTTAGATCCTTATTTTTCTGAGAATGATCCATACTAGCCCCTTTTGGTTCAGAAGTCACTGAAGTCACTTCTTATTTGTAGTAGAAAAGTCACCAAGCAGATAGTTTTGAATGAATAATTTTATCATCAGAACTACCATGTTTTTCAAGATGACTATCTACATTGTTAAATCATTTAAAATTTTGCTTCTCTGCCATTTAAGTACTGACAAATGGCCATTTCACCATCTTCCTTGAACACTTTTCTGTGTTGAACTGGGCCTTCATGCCTAATCATATAAACTTCTTGGATTGCCTTCACTGCTGGCTCTCTGTCAGCTCTTCTGACAGGAATCTGCCTCTAGCAAAGTCTCTGCACTGCCTTGGCAATTTGGTTTTGCTGGTAGCCAGAATTGCACTTTAAGCATGCCAGGGAAAATGCTAAAATGCATCATGAATCTGAGGTTCTTAAAATTAAACTTGCAGCTTCTTGATTCACCAGTCATGATAAACAGGAGTGCATACTGATAGCCAGATCTCTTGATCTGGGTCTATGCTGATATTCTTCTTGCACTGAAGATGCATCTGTAATACCAGCACATAGCTTCTGGCCTCCTCTGGACCCCAAATAGTGCATGGGGTCTGAAGAGATAAATGTATATGCATGCTCTTCAAGTAATAACAGTGGTAGCAGGGGTGCAGTCAGGTTCATACTCCCACTACAGACAGTTCTCATCTTTCTTCAATGATGTATGGATATTGAGCCTGTGAATACTGCCAGTTATACACAAAAACAGGATGAGGAAATGTGGAATGCAGTGTGGATGCCCAGTGCTAGATTGTTAGAGATTGCTAGATTGTCTATTTACATGGACAGGAATCAGTATAGTCATGCTTACAAAGATCTGTGTGTGACAGGGCTAGATCTGGATATGACACTGACAAAATGCAGGATGAGTATTTGATACTAAAATAGAAAACAAAGAAATAGAATGGAAATAAAACAAAAAGCAGAAGTAAGAACTACCATTATAAAAATAAATAGCTTGGAAAAATTTAAGATACTTTCTTTTGTTGGCATCTACAAATCATTGATGATAAGGGGACCATTCCGGTATTAATTCACTGTCTTAGTTATTTTGAAAAATTAGTTGTTTGGTTTCCAATTGTAAATTGCTTTATTGTGTGACAATGAATAGAAAGGAATTAGATCAACCTTGAATCCTATTTTCTTTTCCTTCTGTTATTTCCTGGGTTACTATCATTATACATCGGTTTTATGTGCAATGAAGATGTGACTAAAGCATTATAAGGCTTGTACAAACACAAAGGGCAGAAGAAAAATCTCTTTGAAATGCAGGTTTGATATCCAAATTGCTCCTTCACTTACACTTCGATTGTGTTTTTTAACTAGTTGCCTCTTTCTTCCTTAGACAACTCTCTCTCTCTCTGCTCAACTTGTTGAGTTTATATGCCGTATAAAATCAGAAACAATTGCAGTAAAAACATCTTATTAACTTTACAATTTTCAGTTCCTCTGGCACTTTACAGACATATTTGACTCAGCACTATAAAACAAAAGCATTAAAATGCCTCAAGAAATTTCCCCCTCTTCTTTTTGAAGATTATTGCTTTAGTTTCTTCATCTTTGAGTATGGAAATTTTAGGCTACAATACTAAAAATCTTTGACTGTCAAAACATTTCAGTGAGTCAGAATTTTCTTTGGGCATGGTATTTTCAGTTTTAAGTACAGCCAAAATATGCATTATGCATATCAAGTACTTTTACTAGTTGAAACCAATAATATTCAGCTGTAATCTTCTTACAGGGAATCTGAAGTAATCGTATGTGGATAATACTTTAAATATAATGGAGTTATCTTAAGCCCTGGGATCAGGCAATATTACTATTATATTAATGTGAGGTGATGAAGTAGAAATAGATTTAAAACATTCTTTTTAATGGAAACAAATTCAGCAGTATATATTTTTTATATTTTTAAAGTCTCTTTTCCCCTCCAAAGTTGATTGATGTTAACCCAGCTCAAACTCATTCGGTTTGTATTAACTGTCTATTCCAAGACCATGGAATATGGTTTGTGGTCAGAATTTTTACTTGGATTGGTAAAACTGACTTTTTTTTTTCAAAATAGAGGAATGAAACTGTTGTAATAAATCCTTATCAGTTATCACAACTGCAAACTCTGATCATAAAGTGTTTTCTTTCTGCCCAGTATGAGAAGAAAAAAGCAAACTTTTAGCAATAGGGTTCTGATTTATTATAAAGATGTGACTGGAAAGTTAATATAATGTCTTAATAATTTTTGATTTTCAGTGGGATATTTTTATGTAAAGAAAAAACATTTTTGAAACTGTGAAAATAATTTGGGTTTATGGGGCTAATAATTCCATGTTTTCTAGAAATTTCAGGTTAGGTTTTTTACTGAGGTATTGGTCATCCTAAGGTCTCCTCCTAAACACACTGGGGATGCAAACTTCTGTTCGTATCACTGCATGCCAGCAGACAGACACAGGTTTATAAACACTCTGAAACTGCAGAATTTTTTATTAAGCTATAATGCACTCAAAAGCACACTTGTTTGTCTAATGCGTAGTACAGAAAGAGACCTTGTTTATGTGCACATGCACATGCAGTAAATGGCATCAAACAGTAGTTTAAATAGCTTAACTAACTGAAAGTGTAATTATGTGCTTCAAATTTCCGGTGGTGTAAAACGATGTCCCCTGCAGTATACATTAAAATCTGACTTTACAAGGTAAGAGGCACATTCTTGACTCTCAATCACTTTTATTTATAGATGTCTCCTGATGGTTAGTTCTCTTTTGATGACAGATTAGCTTCTTGTATGTTGTTCCCTTTTTCATCTTTCCCTTCCATCTCCTCCATGCTATTTAGTCTGAGTGTACAGGGCAGAGGGTAGAAGAGATTTTGATAGATACATCTATAATATTTTAGACAACCAAAGTTTCCTTCTACTGTGTTCAGTTTGATTCTAAATATGATGTGACATTCTGAACCAGAGATGATACCCTTAGAACAGCCCTACTGAAAATGAAAGTAGTTAGCTGATGGGAGCATCTAATTTTTCTCATCGTCAGAGAATAAAACTTTATGTGTATTTCTAAGCAAAGTATTTCTTTCTATATATCAATGTGCTTCATAATTCATAGCCACAGAGAATTCTGTTGACAATGAAAACACTGGTACATCAGACCTATAAGAAGAAATGGCATGCTGAATGCTCTGTGTGCTATGTTGCACTAATTCTTCATGGCAACTTTGAGTTTGATCTCTTTGTCAGTCACTAAGTTTTCCTGCAGATTAGTTTTAAAATGCTACTTTATTCCTTTTGGCACTATATAAATACCTACAAAGATATTTTCATTGCTGCAAAAAGCAGCATTTAATGGCAGACAGAGATGAGGAAGATAAGGCTATGAACAATATGACAACTGAGTTAGGAGGGGTAGTTATTTAATTAGATTTCTTATTCCACAGGTTATATTTGAAAGCTGTCAACCAGTTATTTAAGGATTTTTTAAAACAGGATTTTAAGAATCGGGATCATTAATTTTTGCATTTCTGTGAGATTTTACATGAGTGAAAACCAATATATATGATATTCTTAGGAATTACTGTGGGAATGAATGTGACAAAATTTTTCCCCTGCTTTCTTGGAAGTTTTGGATAGCAGATACTTGATATTATTTCATTTTCACAACGCAGGGATTCTCAGGTGTGAAAATAACCCATCAACTGGGAGAAAAGAATGAGTGAACTACTCTCCCGAAGTCCTAGAGAGGCTGTTTTACTCAAGAATTTTACTGTATATGCATGCCTTCTTGTTTACCTAAGCCTGTACAATGTGTGAGTCTTCAACTTAGTTCTATCTAATCAATAGATCCTTCTTATTTTGGATAATGAATGAATGAGCACTATTCAAAATTTATACTTGTCCGGAAACAAACAAACAAACAAACAAAAATAGATCTGAAATATATTCTTCTTCTGTTCAAAGAAATATGAGTCATACATTCATCTTCCCTTACAGGAGGCTAGGGAAAATATGTAAAATTTGATTCCTAGATAGAAATCCAAAATGGTTAAAAAAAAGGATATCCTCTGGCAATATGAGATCTCTCCCATGGTGTTTTGGTGCTGAAAATATAGGGTGCATCTGAAGATTTTCTGTGACACAGGAGAATAAATTTGGAAAGGTGCTCAACATTTCTGAAGTTGGAACATCAAATCTGAACAACTGATGATTCTTTAAATGATCAGACAATCACTCCAAAATGAGAAAGCCTTTTTTTGTCTTTCCAGGTTATTGCCATAGTTACTCTGATGTTCTTTTCCCATCAAACAACCCAAAATTATCTCTAGGATTTTGGTACTGGGCTAAGCAGGGTAGCTTTGGTATCTGATGCACAGGACAAGTCTTTCCAATGTTTTTATAAATTTAAAGGGATGTGGTGGTGGTGGGGTTTTTTTGTTTGTTTGGTGTTGGGTTTTTGGGGGGAATTGGATTGGGTTTTTTGGTCATTGTGGGGCTTTTTCCTGTTTAAATATTGTCTTTAAAGGAAAAAGAAAGTGTATACTTTAGTTCAGTTCCACTAGTCAATCTTAATGCAATGTGTTAACTTGTTAGCACTATGCTAGTGGCTTTTGCCAGTGAGTATATATACAAATAAAAAGTCCAATGGTACTGCTTGACTGTTCTATGTTCAGCATGCCTCTTTTAGAAGTGACCTTGCATAAAACCAATATCTCTTATGAACCTTTGTGTAAAAGCATCAGTGCAGATAAAGCATGGAAACAATAAGCAAAAAGCTAGCCAGTAATACAGATTATAAAATAGTAATAATAATCTGCATTTTATCTATTATTTTTCCGACTGTATAATCTACTCACAATTGAATAGCTAGAGAATTCTAATAGTTCCTTATTTTATTTCTATATTTTTACTTGATATCAGTTATTGCTTGGGTTTTCCATGCTCCTAAATAGCATTGATATAATTTAATGTAAATATGCAACAGACATAAAGCAAATGATTTTACATTAAGCTCATAATATATGCAGTCTGACTTAGAAACATTGTGTTGATGAATTCCACTTGCTGCATGTAAGAAACCAAACACAGACACATCCTTTTTCTTTGCTCCTATTAGGTAAACAAATGTTTAAGTTAGTGCATTTCATACAGGTTTCCCAGCAAACACATTTTATTTCAGTGCTAAATTTTAGAAGTGTACTTTGGGTAAACACTTCACTTTTAGTGATAGTAGCATTTTATAGCTCAGTTTGGATGCTATAGAACATTCGTTTCATAAAGGAACCATGATTTTCAGCATTTTCTTGCATTTATTTTATGGACTATTTTTAAAATGCTGTAGCATATTCTGTTTCATGAATATTTTGCATGGATTTAGTAGATTAGTACTAGTAGAGGATAGATAAATATATTTTTTTTATTTATACTTTACACATCACACTGTAGAATTGCTGAAAGCAAGATAGTTCTGTGTTTTGCTAAGGAAAGCAGCTTAGACATCCGTAACTTTACTTATCTGGTATTGCTAATAGATACAGTCCTATAACAATAAAATTAATTATGCAAAAATTACAGCATTTATAGTCAGAATTCTCTGGTTACAAATCAGAATTTGATGTTTTCTACTTAAATGCTTTGTTGTTCAAACTGATCTTGGTGTTAAAATGTTGCAACACTTCTATTGTTATCTGAGGTTTTAGTGGCAATGCTACACAACACTGAGGCAGGACGTGTCCGTCCCCACCCCCCCCCACCACAGAAAGCTCATTGGCTCTGTCCATCAGCTGGTGCATATGGATGAGATAATCCAGGCTGGACAGATGCCCGGGAGGGGGCTGTCTCTGGCGCCAAGAGGGCAAGACTCCCAGCTGAGAAAAAACATCTTTGCCTTGAGAGGGAGATGTAGAGAGAGATAATTACTGACTGAAAAAAAACTACTTTTACACTGTAAGAGCTATACAAATTTTCACGGAGGCAGAAGCCTCCTACAGACTCCCTGGAAATATGCAGAACTTCTCCCATGCAGTTTGGACGCATCTCTGTGGATATATTTCCAGAAATTGAGAGAAAGGACCATATGTATGCCCCATCATAAGATTCATTGAATCCTAATCTATACTATTTCTTTGCTAGCTGTAAAAATATAGGTACCTCGCTCATGCACGGTATTGTTTATCTACTAGTAGTGTTTCTTTGTTTATCCTGTGTAGTAAGTAATCTGTTAAAGTCTTATGTCTGTTAAATTTGTGTCTATTAAATAAATAATTCATTTTGTAATAGACCTAATTGGCCATTATTAAGAATCTGCAAACAAGAGTGGGTTTTGGGGTGCTGGCCACCTCAGTAAAGCTGCTGTTTACTGCCAGAGGCCTGGGTAGAGGCAGAAACTTGTTTAAAACTCCCTTCTCCATTTGTTACAAACACCATAACAAAACTAAATGCAATTGAGGTATTTAGAAAGACTTCTGATATACAGTATTCCAGAGAAATGCTGTTTGTTGGTTTTGTTTGTTGGTTGGTTTTTTTGTTAGTTTGTTTTGGGTTTTTTTAATAAAACTTCAGGACATAAACAAAAATAAATTTCAAATATTACCATTTAGTCTGTACATGCCATAGACAAAACAATCTTAATAATTAGCTTTCATCTCAAGACTAGACAGATTGTCTTGCCAACTCTAAGGCAATCAGATCATTTTGCTATCTAATCTTCTGGCCAGAAAAAACTTAGCAATACTGTTTCCAAGTATTTATCGCCATATAATTCCCTCTTTTCTCTTAGGATCAGTGAAAGCAAATTTTGAGTTACTTTATAATTTTACTTGACTTTTTGTTCCTTCCTTAGTGTTCTTGTGACTTTTTGTTCATTTTTTGTGCTGTACTTCAAAGATTGTCTCTCCATTTACAGCACTTAATACCTTGAACTTCTTCAATTCACTGTTGTGTGCATGTCCTTAGTAGACTGCTTCACTCCTCCATGGGCAAGTGTCTCCTCTTGTCTGAAGCTCACCTGGGAATTCAGTGCCGTGGATAAGAACTGATGTATGACAGAAGCAGGACTTCTGCTGGGGAACCCATTTCTGTGGTCCTAAAATAGAGTGCTCAGCCACCAGTGTGCACAGGCATTACAACCCAGATTTATTTATGGATAGTTGTATTTTTAGTGTGATCTTAGCACAATTAGAGTGTTTCTGCCATATCCAATCCTTACTACCCATTGCTGCCCTGAAGGGATGAAGTAACCTGCAGTAGGAAATGGTGGACCAGGAAGAGAGTAAAGATGTTTCCCAGGGGCAAGGGTTGTTCTCCAATAGTGCTTGTTCATTTAATCTTTCAATGCCACAATTGCATTATCAATTTATAAATTGATAAATTCCAGTATTTGAAATTCCCTCCAAATGTTTAAACTGTCTTTTACCCATGACAGCTGTATGTGAAAATAATTTGTTATTTGTCCAAAAATTGCTGAGAAGTCTCCTTCACTGATTTTATTTTTCAATTAATCAACCTTTTGATAATTGATTGTAAATATAATGCATTGCTAGATGTTATAAACATCGGTGGACTGAAGACAACCCCAACATCTGTGGGGTTCCCACAGTACAGTTGAATATGAACATATCAGTGGAAGGGAAATATGAAAGATTACAAGCAATGTACTTGTCATCTGGACTTTTCAACAGGTGATACTCTATTATGTGAAACTTCAATCAACTGCTAGACCTGTGACAATACACTTAAAAAATGCCATAATTTTCTATCTGTCTGCCTGTGCAAGATAAAGACTGGAAAAAGCAGTTCCTAATACAAAATACATGCAATACATTGTCAATAGAGTGAACAAGCAAAAGATGGAAGCAAGGGAAATAGCTCTTTTCATCTGAAATAAAAGATTGTCCGGAGTGATGTGAGGAGACTGCTGCAGAGCCCAGAGGTCATAAAATCGTAGAAAGACACTCCACATACCCATACCACTTAGTGTGATTGACAATGTTTATTTTTCCTTTCTCCCTTATCATTGGACTAAAAGGTTTGTGTCTGTGTTGTTGTTTATGCCTTCCTCTTTTTCTGAAAATTTTTCTATTGAAAAGACCCTTGACCACTTACCCTTAAAGGAGCACATATCCTTGCATGAACCACTGCAATTTCCACATATCTTTACATGAACCACCGCAATTTTTAGAGCTCTGCATCACAGGCCAGATACTGACAGAAGGATTTCTTGAAGACGAATTACAGTTTTTTTCAGTTGCTAATAATAGTGAGAGGTTGGAGCATATGACTCACTTGTGGTCCCTTCCTACCTTACTCATTCTGTATGATTCTGTGAATTTTAAGGATACTAATTAACTTCGTCATTTTGTGCTGAATTCTTCCTTAAAATATTTCAGAAGTCCCAGGCTTTCAGCACAGTCAAGCAGAAATTTTTAAGTATATTATGATAGGGAGTTTTTCAAAGTCAAGCAACCAGCAAAATTTGAAATTGAATTCTTTATTTACACATGCATTTTTTATTAGAGTTGTATTTAGCCAAACTGAAGAATAAATATTGGAAACGATAAATTGAATCCACTGCATTATCTTCACTCACCATTTAAATGCTGCATGTACACTTTCATTATTTAGCTCTGGTTTTCAGGGCTGCAGGTGATTTTCAGTGTGAATTTCTGGTGTCCTTAGTAATGCTACCGGCTAACAACATTCTGTTGCTAAAGGATAAGCATCCAGTGTTGTGTACATTGGCTTACTATAACAGCACTCTGCGTGATAGACAAGAACTTATAATCAAATCAGAGATAATAGAAGTGTGTCATGGTCTTGCTGCTCTTGCTAATGAAGAGGCATTCACACAGCCTTTATAATTAGCATACAATGCAGTCCGTAATAATAGTATTGTTCTGACCTTTAAAGGTATTTACTCAGTTTTTATAAGTTCATTGTGTTCTATTTACTTCTGTAAATGGTTGTGCCATTTGAAGTTATTCGTGTCTCATAGCTCCTGGTTTCCCTATATCAACTGGATGTTAACATGGCCCACTTTGGGCACTTTGGAACAAATTAATAGCCCTATTAACTACTTAGCTGCTTAATCTAATACGGCCAACTTTACATGGAACTGGATAAATGGCAACTGCATAGTGCTTCTTGTGTGCCCTCCTTGCAGCTGATTCCTGCTTGCAACTGATTCTGAAGTGATTTTTGACAATTGTCCAAGATATTTGCTATTTCCACTAGCTGTGATTTTATCTTTGCTTCTAGTTAGGTTCCTAGCACTTGCCTACAGATAAGAACATGTTCAAGTTGAGAGAGTTATGACTTGGAAAACAATCTAATTTCTTATTAAATTAATATGTATAATTAAAACATTTTTAGAACACTTAAGTGGTTGTTCTAGTCCTGTAATTCCATTTTGCTACTTGAAAAATTCATGTAAGATTTTAATCTTGCTAAGTAGTTAAGCTGAAGATCCCACTGATGGAGCAAGCTGCTATCATATGTCTATGCATAAAAAAAAATTGAGTTTTGTGTGTTACTGATAATGGAGACATTAGAGAAAGGCAGAACTGAGTTTGGTTTTGAAACTAATGAGGAACAGTAAAAAAACCCACTTTCTTAGTAGAAAACTGAGGGAATTTTAGCTCATTTTAAACTTCAGAAGAAACAGGGTCAGATGAATAGGCAAAATACTGTAAATCCTTTCTCTAAAGAATGCTGTGGGCCATAAGAAGAAAGGGCTGCAGTTTGGAAGAAAGACTAGGAAAAATAAAGCAGGGTTGAAGATTCGACACGGGAGATATATATAAGAGAAGATCTCTGAGAGATCTCATTTATTTGCATATTTTTTTGACAGACATTTATAAAAGATTTTCTATTACATATGTCAAATCTAAACAGTCCCACTACCGTCGGTACTTGAAAGTTGATTTTAAAAACCCACTAGAAATTAAATAATCATACATATATACATGTGACTGGAGATGGATTTGCTGCCTGAAGCTTCAAGTTCACTCAAAGGTTGAATAAAAGAGACCTCTTCCTCTGAATTTCAGGTCTGAGTTAATTCTGAGAAGTATGGGAGACCTAGAATAAAACTTTGTGTAGCGGTCTTGTACAGATCAAGAGCTACCTGGAATTAAAAGTTTCTGTAAGTGCAGGGCAGTAGTAAGTCTGGATCAATTATCCATCTGGACTGATTCACCTTGGAAGATGGTTGTGCCAAAAAAGGAAATTAGTATTTTAAGTGGATCAAGTCTATATAATATTGAACAAAGAAACACAGGAAGTGTTTGCAATTCTTTGGACTGTTTCCATTCAGAAGAAGGATCACACTGCTTCAGAACGTGGAATTGGGCAAATGAAGTACCTGACAGATCCATAATCATTCTCATCAGTACATAGAGTAGACTTATAAGAGCTAAATACTGTTCTGATAATTACTAATATGTTTGTTTTATTCAGTTTTCCTTGCAGGTGTATTTCTATACTCCTGCTCATATGTACCCAGCATTCTAGCCTTTAATGTTAACTTCCAGGTGGATATGTGAGCAGTCCATCCAGGTTCTGTCCTATCATGCCCTTGACAACGTGAGCCTTTGCCATTGACTACACTGTTCTTCACACTTGCCTTCTTTTCCTCGAGCTGAGGCTTTGGACTGAAAATGGATGAAAATGATTGAGACAAACTCTGGAAAGTTGATGTTTTAATATCAGAGAGATTTTTGAGCAAGACTATGATGATATTGTGACATTAAGAGGGGAAGAGAGTATTACAAAGATGTCCTTATATAAATCTTTGATACATTCTAATACCAAAATCTTACTAGCAATAGTTCACTGTTTTACAGTCACAGATAAGAGAGGAGAGATATTCTGTTTTATTCATCTAATATCTGAGTGTGTGGTTCAAGACTCCTTTGGGTTATTTACAAAATTTGTGAAAGAACAGAAAACTATCTTCAGAAAGGAATTTATTCTGTTTATTTAAATAACTGTCTTTGACATCCCTAGAGGATGACTCATCTGTCTTCACTGCTGACTAGTTTAACACTGGACAGACAATTTAAGGATGATTAAATTAAGCCACTTGAAGTTCTATCCATGATCCAAAGGAAGTCTAAACTGATAATAAGATAAAGGTCTAATAAAAAGACCAAAGCAAGTAATAAAAATAACTGGATATGTGTATGAGAGAATGTCCTAGTATAACTCGCACTGAGTTACACAGAGAAAATTTTGAGTCTAGAAAAAGGCAAAGAGATCTGTCAGATGCATAAAAAAACCAATACTCTTGTATTCACTAAATGAAATTAAGAATGAAAATATTTAAAATAGAGAAGAAATAGCATATACTTGTTAAGCTGAAATATTCTTCATTGTGGAATATTATATTGACAAATCACTTTGTAAATGTAGGCAACTAAGAGGAGTAAGTTCAATTGTATTCAGTAGGGTTAAAGGGTTTTATATTTTAAATCTTCAAGGTATAAGATGATATTAGATAAAACGTTTTGTCCATATTAGAGCATTGTGGTTATGAATGTTAATGAGGGTTTATGTAGCAATGGGGAACAAAGATACATGGACCTCCTTGCCTGCTCCGAAGAAGATCCGTTTATTGTAACAAACCAAGCTTTTTTATGTTCTAAACTTAACCAAAACAAGCACGCATTGGCTGCCTGCCACTGCGGTGTCCTGTTCATGCGTCCCTTTACCCAATCAGCTCTCTGATCATGTGGTGTCCATGCCTCTCCCCAGCCAATCACTGCCTCACGCACGAGGCGACCACATGCCAGCCATACAACTTGATCTCTGCTCATATGACCTGTTTTTCACCTTGCTGTTAGCTGAACCTTTCCCAGAGTGCTTTCTGTTGAGCAAGAGTGAACAGAACTGAACAGGATTTCTTATCTCCCACAGGTTTATGCCTCCCTATGGAGGTATACATAATGCCTCGAGGGCAGGTAACTATTCTTCACAATATTATGGTAGCTTTTATCTTTTAAAAATTGTTTAAAATATTTACAGAAAAAGTTTATAACATGAACTCTCTACTCAGTTTCTGCCTTTCTGGAATTTCTCTCAACACATACACATACATGTTTATAGTCTGTATGTCTAAAACCACATACAGGCTCATTAGAATTACGTCAAGTGCCTATGTCTACCAGCTTGTTGATTAAATGAATGAGCAGATATTAAAAAAAATGTAGTTATTCTAAAATGTTTATTGAAGTCAGAAGAAAGTGAAACAGAAAATTCTTCCTCCCCTCATGAAAATATCCATATAGGCATTTAGAGTCATTACACTTGTCATTTAGAACAAAGAGTGATACCTCTAGAAAAAGAAAATTTTGACCAACCTATTTTACTGTGGCTGTTTGCCTCTTGGGCCAAATTACACTGTTGCAGAGAATTTTTTTTTCTTGTGGTTGATTTAAAAAATCCATATGGTAAGAAGGATTGTCAAAAATAATATTCTCAGCCAAGAAAACAAAGTAGTATTCTTGTACATCCAATCCAAGGTGTTGATGGGTGTTAGCACAGTCTGACATTAGCTCAAAGGTGATCACAGGTGCTCTGTTCCTCTGAAAAGCCAAGTCAAAGTTTTGTTTGATAGCCCTGTGGCTCCCTTAGCAACTATGTCTCATGGAATGTGTTTTGTTGCAAACCCTGTATGTGAGGTGAGAGTAAGACAGTAGAGTATTTCTTTACAAACACTTTTCCCAAAACTATTGTTCATACTATTGTAGGGATAACGAAAATAATTATCTGCCCACTACTTGTGAATACAGTACAGACTAGAGGAACAAAATAATGTATTAAAGTTTGCGAGATCTTTAGAAAGTCACTAGTCCTGTTGTCCAGTGAGATAAATGAAACTTGGGTGGTTTTGATTAGGTTTTGCTCTAAAAGAAGCTGGGAAGAATGCACTATAATATACAATACCTAGTGGTGGTTTCAAAACACTGAATATTTCAGAGAAGCATCTAGTACGTATTCAAAACTTTTCTAATAAACAAATATTAAGTAAATTCTGACGCTGAAGAAAATGATAAATAGCCTCATTTATTTCCATTTTTTCCAGTGTTTTACCAGTAAAAGATGGGCTTTTTAGACATTTTTTCTATCATGGAGCTGCTGTAAAATCTAGGTAATAATGGATTTTGCTGTTTTGAGTGGTTCTGGAATTTTTTTGGTGGAGAGGTGGATAGCCTGTATAAGAATGACACAATAATTTTTTTAAGGTGGAACATAGAATCAGACTATTATTCCAGTTCCCGATTCTGTTTAGAAGGTAAAATGAAAGGCCAGACAGAAATTACTTGTGCCTCTGAGGTGTGTATGTAATTAATATATGCCAGTCCAGCAGTATCCTACATTAATGTTAGTTCTCATATGACCATTAATGTTGCAGTAGTTTTCCAAAAGAGGCAAGCTAAAGTAAGCACGTTGTGATGTCATTTGCCTTCTTTTTTCTTTTTTCAGGAGATGTCACATTGTAGTATATAGCAATTTAACATTAGCAGATACTGAAGAATGAGCAAGGTTTATTACAAGAAGCTGTAGTACCATCAGAGTCTTCTATTCCCATCCTCATTTTGGCATTGTGAAAAGAAGTATCCTGATGCTGCATTGATTTTCTAAAAATCAGAGACATCATGTCTTCTTTCAGTACAGAGGCCTGACAAACACCAGAAAAATTAATTCTTTTTGAAAGTTGTAAACTTAAAGTAAAAACATATTTATTCTGTTAGACTTTGTATGCTTTGCACCAGAAAATCAATGAGATGTTTCCTTTTCTTTGGTAGAAGACTAACAAAATAATTTCATGGAATCATAGAATATGCTGAGTTGGAAGGGACCCACACTTTCTTAAGTAGGGTAAGCCAGAAAAGTTTGCTATGTATGCGTATTTCCTTTCATGTGCAAAGATGATCAAAGACATTTTTTGAAAATGTTGCTTTTAAAAAACGCTGACTTGCAGTAAGCAAATCAATATCTTTTCCTTGGGAAGGTGAATTGCTAGCTTAGACAAAAAATAACAGCTCAGCTTTTCACTTTGCATCTTCAGTATTTGTGGAAATTTATTTCAAAATGGGCAGCAATCCGTTATGCCTACACTGAGATACGCTCTATGCTTGTTGCCTGCAAAACACCAGCACTGTTAGAAATACAATGTAGAATACTACTGTTTTGGTCTAACTGGAGAAAATGTTAGGAAGTCCTTAATCAATATTCAAAAGTAAAGATGAGCCTTTTAAATTGGGCTTTTTTCTTGCCAGATACATTGTTTATCAAGTAAGGGATAGCATGTGCCATCAGAAGGCACCACAGCACTGCATGGGATGATTGGTATTTAGGTCCCTAATTTTAATCCTGTCATACAAAACACTCATATAAACACATTATATTTCAGAAGCCTGTTTGTTGGTTTGTTTGTTTTTTATTTTGTTTTG